>WWET01000213.1:177729-198766 GCA_011038615.1 Limnodynastes dumerilii | reverse complement strand
AGACATGATGGGGAAATTGAGAGGCTGCAGAGACATTATGGGGATACTGAGGGCTACAGAGAAATGATGGGGATACTGAAGGCCGCAGAGACATGGTGGGGGAATTTGGGTGTTGCAGAGACATGATGGCGAAATTGGGGGGCTGCAGAGACATGATGGGGAATTTGTAGGGCTGCAGAGACATGATGGGGGAATTGATTTAACTAACTAGGTCATTCTACCAATCTAATCTAATCTGCACTACATTTCCTAATTTATTGGTGCATTAATTAGCTGTGGCCTGTAACCAGTTTTCCTTGGCGATTTGGTATGGAAAAATATTTGGAAACATGCTAGCCAAACAAATCACTAATCAGTATGTGCTAAAAGTAAGATTCAAACATAATAATACTATATATACTAAAAGTAAGATTCAAATATAATAATACTAGATATACTTCTCCCTCTCCTGGTTGCATGGAGCAGGAAGAAAACTCTTCTGGAGATTCACCTCCATTCCACTATCCCAAGCTGCTTTAATAGCAATGGCACAAAAAACGTCCAACTGCCTAAGGCAGTGATGTCTAACCTGTGACACTCCAGGTGTTGTGAAACTACGAGTCCCAGTATGCCTTAACTGCAAAAGCATAGCGGATACCTGACAAAGCATGATGGGAAGTGTAGTTTCCCAACACCTGGAGTGTCACAGGTTAGCCATCACTGGCCTAAGGTCTCTAATTGATCAAAAACTTGTGAGAATGCACAGTACCATCAGAGGGTAAAAGTAGGGATCCATTAATAACAGGAGTGTATTTATAATACATATAAGGGGGGAATTATCATTTCTTCTATGTATCAGGGGACATTATCTTTTATATTATATGTATTCTTGGACATTATCATTTATATTTTATGTATCGGGGGAATCATGAATTATACTGTGTACTGGGGAACATTATGTATGCGGCGGCATGCTATTAGCACTTGGCACGCTGCCGCTTATGGTACTAAAAGGCACAGAATTCCCTGCAATACATGGGCATGCTGTGCCTTGTAGTACTATATGCAACATCATGATAAGAGTTAATAGCATAGCGTGGAAGGGTTATTTTTATGTTAAAAGCTTTTTAATTTAATTTAAACATACTGTATAAAGGATTTTTTTATTTAAACTTTTACTAATGGTCACTTTGTGGAGCAGATTGTAAAGGATTAATAAATCCTTTAAAAAATAGCTACAATAGCCTACTATCACAGTAGTTTAAAAATCGACGGGGAAAATTGCAATTTAGTAAATTCAGAGATTTTTTTTAAGAAACGGCAGACTACAGCAATGTGGACTGATTTCTGTTGGCGATTTAAATCAGCAACAAAAAAATCTAAGCCTCCTAATGTTATTATTTTGTTCTTATATCATGCAAACATAAGCAATTTAATCATGTTTGCAGTACCCTTCATACTCAAGAAAGACATTTTACACTGCTTTATCCAGCAAAACTGTGTATACTATAATTGAAAATGGTGCCATCACATGTTCACGGGACCTTCTGAGGTACAAGCGTTTATACAAAATCTCCCACCTACAGTAGACTTAAATGATTCATAATGATGACTGATAATGCCTTACTCTTATGATCTCAAATCTGAAATCCCCACCACTAATGAAAATGGATAAAATTCCTTTTACATCTTGGACCAAATTCACACTTGTGAGTGTGATCCGTACTCATGTATCCGCACCTACTTCTCTGGTTCCCTCCCCTGCTCCTACCGTTTTTAGGTACCTTATGGCACTTACGAGTGCCATAGGCAACCATATCTAACCGTGCAGAGTTTTCTTCTTAAGAAGGAAACTACTAATGGACCTTTCCTCTCCCCTCCCCCCCTGCCCCGCTCTCCCCGCTAATCTAAATCTATCCCCCCTCCCACTTCTACCTAATCACTCCCCGAGGTGGCTTAAAGCCTCTCTCCTACTAAACTACTCCGTGCAGTCTTTAAAGACCGCATGGAGGCAATCTACGTACCTAATTGGTACAAAGACTGTGTAAATGACCTACTACGCATGCAACACCTTACAACACCTGACTCACAAAGTGCACACCTCAGGAGGAAACTATGTTTAATACAGATAGATACAACAACCGGCAGTGCTATAGACACACAGTTTTAGGACAGACTCAAGGAAATTGGGCCCGATTCACAACCCCGTCATTTTTTACATACTTGCCTAATTTTGCGATTCTAGCTACTAAGCATGGGTAGTCACTACTTTACGCTATCTACGTAGCATTTCGTTCGTTTCTTTAAAGACCGCATGTACACAATCTACATAATGAAACACTACGAGGATAGCGTAAAATAGTTACTACGCATAGTAGCTAGAATCCAAAAATTAGGCACGTATGTAAAAAATTACGGGGTTGTGAATCCTGCCCATCATTTGCATCAAAACCCAACAAAGAGAAAAACCAGCACTTATCTTCTGTATGTTTTTTCTTCAGTTAAAATTTTCATACGATCGATTTTCATAAAAAAGAACTCTGACCAATGAAATATTCCAGATTTTCCTATGTTCCAGATGTATGGTCCTCTTACTCCAATGTCCTCCTTACGTGAAGACAGAGAAAACTACAACCCTGCAACTTTGTGCCATGTACTATAAGCATATACTTATGTGACTCCCCCATTCAGATTGGGTCTTCTGGACTCTCATAGATGTCTTAGGTGTGGCTCTCCTGAGGCGGATCTTTTCCACTGTCTGTGGGTCTGTCTGATAATTCAGGGTTCACCACTATTCAACTTCCAATATGGTTAATTACATACCTCTTGGTCCTATGTGGTCAATATTAGGTATGCTATCAATCCGAAACCTGTTACAGGAAATGACAGATGATCCTCCTATTTTTATATATCCTATGCATTGTAGAGAGAGAAATAGTTTTGCATGGAATGGGAAATGGGAATGTGTTAAATTGCAAATCTCCTCCATCACTGCTAGGCTGTAAATTTCTGTAGCTCCATCCTGTGTAGAAAAGGAACTTTCTGCAATATGATTGGTACAGCTGAGCTCATTGATATAGTTTTTATAAAGGGCTTTATATTAAGTACCTAACAAGCTGTTAAGCAGTAATCTCTGATAGTGTTTAATTATCTTACTTGTGATATGCCTTGTCATTCTATGTTTTGATCTATAAATTAGTAAATGTTCTCTCTGTTACATAATGTTCATTGATTATATGATCACAATATGAGACTTCAATAAAAGCAATAAAAAAAATTCACAAAATCTGACAACCACTTTAAGTGTATTCCCAGTAAGTGATTAACTCTTGGTTGAGGGAGACTCCCATGTTGGTGTATTGCAAGTGGTCTTTAAGGGACTTCAGGCAAGATAAATGACTAGAATGATGAAGGCAGTTTATTTCCATATGGGATTCATGACAGAGAGATAAGTGTGACACACACAGTGCACACCACAATATTATATGAACACACTGGAGCAGAGAAGGGGGAGGGGGGGATATGTTAGCAGCTTTCAAATATATCAAGTGTTGTGACTAGCTAGAGGAGAGTGGCATTTTTCAAAGGAAGAGGTGTAATAGAACCCGTGGGCATGAATATAAACTGGAGGGTGGTAGATGTAGAAATGTGCGGAAAAATGACTTCACTGAAAAGGTGATAGATAAGTGGAATAGCCTCCCATCTGAGGTGGTAGAGGTAACACAGTAGAACAGTTTAAACATGCTTGGGATAAATATAACAATAGCCTAAAACTTAAACTAAATTGAGGGTAAATAGGGTCTAGGGTCAGTATAGGTTTAAATAAACAAATGGGTTAGACTGGATGGGCCATGTGGTTCTTACCTGTCGTCATTTTCTATGTTTCTCTATTTCTATGTAAAAAATGCACCAACTATGTCATTAACAAATATAGGAGGGGAATTCAAGTTTAAAGTTATCCTACCTTTTCCCTGAGAAGCACATATACCAGGAATCTGAAACCGCTGTCACTAGTCTCCTTCTAACTGCACACATTTTTCACGCCACAACTGCATTGCTGCTGTGAACGCTCTTTAGAGGGGGTGTTAAGACCACTGCAAAATCGCTGATGCAGCATTTGTGGCACCCATCTGGTGGAAACTTTCCGCATTTTCAGGTCTTCATACAGGATGGTGTGCACTGATCCTACAGAAATGTTGATAAGTCAATCGGTGGTACTGCATAACCACTTTTATGATTGACTGATGCTTGGCCATGGCTGATTCAGCCACAAGCATTCTATGAAGAGGATGGTGTGCCATCCAAGAATGTCTGCATCTATTAACACATATCCCAGGTTCTACCTGCTCCCATTCTCTAGAAAAAACAGGAAACCTTAGAACTTGTATGCACCTCGAATTTGGGACAAAATAACAAAAGTTATAGTAAAAAATTGTTATTTAGTCATCTTAATGCACTGAAAGAAAGTGTGTGTGAAAGAGGATCCAGCCTTGGAAGAGGGAGGCAATCATTGATTTTCCATCTGACCACTCCCTTTATTAAAGTGTTCATGGGCCTGATCCAGACCTACGCCGATGCGCTGTGCTTACTAAAGCACAGCGTATCGGCGTTCACTTACCCCGACACTCCCTCTGTGCGGGCGTATGTCCCTTTCCTTACGCTTAAGTTAGGATAGCCTTCAGCCGGCATAAGGAAGGGGAAATACGCCCGCACAGGGGGAGTGTCGGTTAAAATTAACGCCTTTAGTAAGCACAGCGCATCGGCGTAGGTCTGGATCAAGCTGCTTCTTACATCTGAATCAGGCCTAAAGTGCTTAGAATGCCCTTGTTCTTTTATTTAAATACCTCCCAACTGCCATCTAGTGTACTCGCATCCACATCCAGCCCCATCTGGCCCTGCTGTCAGAAACATTCCCAGCAAGGAGTCCAGATGACCCCGATCCATACTGGAAATGAGGCTTGGGCACATACATGCAACATGTGGTTGTTTTCCATTTTTTCCAAATAGAAAATGACCATTCTGCGTATGTCTGAATCTGGATCAAAGTCTGTATACTCTCATATTTATATAGCAGCTATTTATGCATTGTGCTAAGTATACACTGTAAATAGAAACTACATCAGCAACTTTATGACAACCTGAACGTAGGGATGCTGGGGGACGTCCCCTCCAGCGTCCCTACGGCGCTGCTACGGATGCTCGATCCAGGGTGAAAAGCCAATCTTACGCTTACGCCCGCCGTCCTAGCTTAAGTGAGTGTTAGGGAAAAAGGGAGTCTCCCGAGGGCATGTCTGATGGAACAGATAGCTTTCTGCAGCCTGTATACTAAAGTAAAGACTCAGGAGGAGGCACTATGACCAAGACCAAGGATACAGTTACTGTATTCAGACTGTCATGCCACCCTTCCTTATAAGAGTAAGAATAAAATTAGCTCAAAATAAAACATTTAAACCAACACAATGCAATCAGATTTCCCATGTATATGCCCTTATGTATTGCATTTGGAAGGTTAAATGCTAATACAATGGTACAAAGTAGGCTGTGGAGTGTCAGCATTCAGCAGCTCCTGACTTAGGAATGCCTTGTAGCTGTCCTAACTGTACATTGACTACGGCTCTTCATCCCTTTCCTCCCACAAAACATTTTTCCTGGGCATGCGCAGTTTGAAGGAACTTGCTATGCCATTGGGTACATAGTCAGATCTCGATCAGGCCCAGAATGCACAATTCAATATATATATTTAAATAACAAAATCATTCCATAATAATTTAATTTATGTTGCTCAAAAAGCCCCACAATAAACAAATTTCCTTTCCTCCCATTTCAAACTAGGAGCAATATTTACTTAATTGACCACCTCAGCTATTGCAGTTTCATTGGACTGAAGAATGAAAGCCTGACTGAAGAGGATCCAGAAGATTGTATAAGGAAAGGCAGTGCATGCACTGAGTATTGGTAAGCCTATTTAGCAGCTTTCCCTGGCATCAAGGAAGGTAAAACATGGGTCTATAATGTGTTGCAGTCAGAGTAAAGAGATAGTGCAGATTATAGTTAAGGTTGAGATAAGAACAGAAGATAGGCATCGACTGACTTGTAAGGACACAGGATCAAGAGGACTTGTAGTTGAGTCAGAAGAGAAGAAAAGAGCAGATTCTTCTTCATTTGTGGGACGGAACAAGGACATGGTGCCATATTATGAAGAAAAGGGGAACGTTTGTTGTTGGGAGCAATGATAATAATTAATATTTTAATTTGTCAATCTTGTGCAAAGCAAGGTCTAGGGCACTAATAAAAGTTGAGCATTTTTGCACAGTTGGGTTCAGCAAAGAATGTAATGCAGAATAAATGCATTTGGGGCTAGAAGCCTGAGTAGAGATGAAAAATCAAAAGTAGGTTTACTTGGGATTGATCAGAGCATTTTAATAAGTGTGGTAAATGTAAGTGTGAATTGAAAAGCTGTTGGGAGAATAATATATGCACAAATGCAGTTCTGCATTGTGGGAGAGTTTTTTAAGGCTTTGTATTTCCTCGGTGTGCCATGACTGACATTAAAGTCATCATGGTATATAAGCTGGAGCTACTTTATCAAGAGAAGCTGCCAGGGTTTTGTTTAGGTGAGACTGTTATATTAGGAGAATGGAAACGATAGACGTGGGACAGAAGTTGTTGCATCGATTTAGATATATGGCTAAAATGAATGGTGTTAAGATTTCTACAGATATGAGAAGTTTTTATGGAGTAAAACAGCAAAAAATTAGAATTACTATAGTGAGGGAAAGTTTGCAGGTGATAATGTTATAGTCCGAGAGAGGAAGAAGATAGTTATTAATATCAAAGACTGATTATAGTTTAAATAAAAACATAGTTTGAAAAAATGTAGTCTGTTACATGCTGCAGATGTAAACCAAGCAGCATGTGAAGTTTCCCTGCCTGGGTTCTATGTGCCTGATTTCTCCCAGCTGCCGGATAATAATCTGTAGGTGCTGTTCGCTCATGACTCTCGGGCGACCGGAAGCTGTCATACTGGGCATGCGCATTGCGAATTTTTTGCCGAAAATTCGCTTACGATGAGCGTACGCTCGCTTGCGAGCGTTGCTCTGGATCAGGCCCATTGTGTTTACCATCTCACAGAATGCCAGATTCCACTTGTTGTTCTCCATCTGTTGTAGTGTACTCTTGGTGTTACCATCTCTCCTTGTGGTCTCTACTCCATGAGTCTATCTCTGGTACCTGTTGCTAACACTTTGTTCCATCTATCTCTTTCTGTAAGTGTGAATCAACCCATCGAACTTTGCTCTCCTGTCTAGCGGTGTGCTGTTTACCATCTCCAGCTTGTCCCGTTCATGATCCCTCCTGAAACCTGTTGTCTTTCTGTGTGTGTCATCTGCTAGTTCCTTTTTTGTTATCTTTACCACCCCTGTGGTCATCTGCATACCTTTGGTACCTCTCTCTGTTCCCTGTATCCTATCTGTTTACAGTGTGAGGGTGCTAGCCAGCATTCTTGTGTGCAAAGGTTCCTTTCTGTATTCTTGTGTGCAAAGGTTCCAGTTGATCTTCTGTGAGCAAGAGTTTCTACACTGTGTATTGTGTATAAGTGTATAAGGATTCCAGGTTGTGTGTTGGTTCCAGTCCAGGAGTTTACGCTGCTGATTTCCCTTGGAGGCTATCACTGGGGGTCATGACCTATTAGGGCCAGAAGCCAAGACTAACCCCACCATCAGAGGCTTTAGTGAATACCTGGCCCTGGTTTAGACACTGTGGGCCAGATCCTCAACTACGGCCTTCTTACACACACGGCCATAATTTGCCAAAAGATAGCTACTGCGCATGCGTAGCAACTATTATATGCAATCTACGTATCGTTTCGAGACTGTAACAGTTTCCATTTTATGACTAGAATAATCACTCCACTGGCAGAATCCAAAAGATGAAATTAAAGAGAAAATTGCATCAGAAGAAGCAGGATTATTAATAGGAATGTTGAAATTCACTCACAATAGTGGCTGTGATGTCCAAGGATAAGAAACGTGGGAGCCATGGAGAAAAGTGTTAAAGAAATTGTTGCATTGGGGAAGTAATAGTACACAGCAGCTCACAGAGAGAACTGGTTGAAGATCCGGACAACAGTTACAAAACATTTAATATATTGGATTTACATATCAGCTCATAATGTACAATGTGTAGACATTGCACATACTGTGATGTGATGTGATGGGTCTGGTCTGAATTCCCAGTGCAAAAATCCAGATGGAAGAAATACTGGCACCACTTTCCCAAATCATAAAATCCTGACATGTCAATGACTGACCCATATGAAATCCAGACAACTTAAATCCCGACACCTAAAAATCCAAACACGGGAGAAATGTTGATAATTAGAATCTCGACCCTCTCTTCCCCTCACCCTAACCCTAAGTCTCCCCTCCCTCCTGTGATCCATTCCCTCCCTGTAGCCTAACCCTAAATCTTCCCTTCTAAGCTCCATCCCCTCCCTAACCCTAAAACTACCCAACTAACCTGTCCGGTCGTTGGAAAGCATTGCAAAAAAAGGTGGCAATAAAAATTGTTATTATTTCAAGTTGGGATTATAATTGTTGGGATTTGTTCAGTGTCAGTATTATTAACATATCGAGTTAGCTGTCGGTATTTTATATGCAGTTCATTTATTTTTGTTGGTAATTTTACTAGTTGGTATTTTACTGATCAGTATTTTTCCATGTCGGGATATCTTCAATAGAGAAACTTGTGTCGGTATTTCTTCCGTCAGGATTTTCTGTGCCGGAAAATATGACTACAACCGGATGTGATAAGTGTTTCATATTGTAAAATAGATCATCATCGTCAGTTAAAATTTGCCTGGTTTAGTTATAGCTTATTCCACTCTCACTAAATTTAGATTTTTTTCCATCATCTTATACTTTACTGTATTTCAAACCTGGTTGCTCAAACAATTTGGCAAAACTGTAAGGTTTTTGTAGTCTATGGTAACAAACGCAGTGTTTCAGTAGATTCTTAGAGAGGATAAAGTAAATAAATCGCTCACAGTTCACAGGATGTTTTCCTGACAGTTCAATTCAGAGGAAGGAAGCTCTCCACGGTGATCCACATCATCAGAACCACTGCCCTGGACACTGCTCTCTGGCTCTGCAGATGAGCTCCTGACCTATGTGTTTGAGACATCACCAGTCACAAGTCAACAACTGGTAGACCTTATAACAGAATGGCGAGATCAGAACTGGAATGGGAAAAAAGACCTAAGAGGTATGAACCATTGAGATAACAGCTGATCACAGACACTGGTGGAGCCGCACAACACCAAGTGAGGAGGATCACAATATCAGAGGACAGACTGAGAAAACTTTCTCCTGGACATCTACATGAATTGTCAGGAAAATATCCTGTGAACTGTGAGCCATTTATTTACTTTATCCTCTTTAAGAACTTACCGCTTGTTAGCATAGATTACAAAAACCTTACAGACATCCACATGTTTGTTTTGGAAGAGTCTGTATGCTTCTTACTGTGTGTCTGTGGGGGGCGCTCTAGATACCATGTGCTTTTTGCCTTTGTTAAATTTGACAAAACTATCATTGTTAGACAAATGAAAGCTGAAAATACATTTCAATATAGGTTTCTTAAACTACCAATAGCTTTCATGTAAAAACTAAAGTGAATTGATACTGCAGTATTTGGGAATCCATTATTCTTTGTTTCCTACAATGGTTCCATTACTTCCTGATTTGGGTCAAATCCATTTATTTTCCTGAAGCTCTTGCTAATCCAGCCACAAGTGAGAAAATCTGCTAATGTCTCCACTTCAATGCCACAGGTATTTCCAGAAATGTTCTTCTCCAATGTGAAGTTTTCCTGCATTCTCTCTGCCAACATGGATTCTTGCCATCGTACCGTGCTGAACAGTAGGGAGAAAGGGAACTGGCACTCAGTATAAAACTTTTAGTGTGTGCCTAGTCTTGGCAAGCTGTGAATGCTTCCTGTCCATTCTGTAATTGTACAGCTATTTACACTGACAACTTGATAAGGAAATATTTCATTACAGTAATACACACTGGTGCTCATAGTATTCAGAGATGAATACTACTTCATTGGTAGTCAGCACTGAACCCAGCCCTTACTGTACAGATTACATGCCAAAGGCAACCCACTGTGTGTATCTCATACACATTGTGGGTGGCCCGGATCCCCTTGTGGAGGATGATTTCCACATGGAACGCAGCATTGAGTGGCTGTATTCCATTTGCGGACATATAGTGCACATGCACAGTACATATTCAGAGCTTACATACATTTCATTGCATTCGTAAGTCAGCTCTCTTTATTAGTTCTGAATCCAAGTAATACTGTAAGTTCCCAATAACGGATAGCCTAGAGTTAGGCAGCGGGTCATGGAAGGTTAAGTTAGGCAGTTAGAAGGGGCATTTTGGGGTTTTGCAGCAGGACAGGGGGATTAAGGTTAGGCTGTTTGAAGTGTAAGCTTAGGCTTAGACCTCTTACTCACCCAGTCTGTCTGTTACTACCCAGTCTTGTTTATACCGATCGTTAAAATTGTAAAGCGCTACGTAATCTGCTGGCGCTAATATAAAAATCTGTCAATAAATAAAGAATAAATCTTCCTGGCACTGTATCGATGGTATCTTCATGAAGAGGGCCGGCATAATGTGGTCCATGAGTGGATGTGGAGCAGACTGTTGCCTGGCTAGAGAGGTGCTTATCTCCCCACTCCCCACTACGATGCCCGGCTAAAAGGAGGTTCTTGTATCAGCCACCGGTAGTTACATAAAGCAGCTGATTGCAAATCTCTTTTCAGCTGCCGGCCGACATTAGAAAGGAGGTTTACAATCAGTTGTTTTCTGTTCTGGACGGCAGCTGATAGCAGGACTTCCGGAGGCTGAGAGCGGAAGAGGGACACAGCAAAGGTAAGTAGAGTAAAAGGGGAGAAGCTTAAGAGACATGATGGGGATACTATTTTAGACCGCATATACG
This sequence comes from Limnodynastes dumerilii, assembly GCA_011038615.1. Lineage (NCBI taxonomy): Eukaryota > Metazoa > Chordata > Amphibia > Anura > Limnodynastidae > Limnodynastes > Limnodynastes dumerilii. The sequence continues at coordinate 187,786 of WWET01000213.1, read as the reverse complement.
CAATCTATGTATCGAAACGATACGCAGATTATGTACAATAGCTACTACGCATGCGCAGTAGCTACTGTTTGTTTAACTACGTCCGTCTATGGAAGATGGACGTAGTTCTGGAAACGGCCCAATGTCTGTATGGTGTGGCAGCTGGAATTGTACATCAGAGACTAGGGGCCAGATCCAGAGCTACGCCAATGCGCTGTGCTTAGTAAAGCACACCGTATCGGCATGCACTCCCCCCGTGCGCTTCCCCTGTGCGAGCGTATTTCCCCTCATTTACGCCGGCTGAAGGCTACCCTAACTTCAGCTGGCCTAAGCGAGGGAAAATACGCTCACACAGGAGCGTATGCCCGCTAACCCCTCCCTCCCTCATTAAACTACCTCCACCCGCCCACCTACACTAACATGTGCATAGTAACAACGAGGGACTCCCCCTCAGCCGATACTACGGACACCCAATCGTAGATCGGGCGTTTCCGATCTTACGCTTACGCCCAGCGTATTACCGCCAGGCAGTGTAGTTCTGGATCAGGCCCTAGGACACTGTTTTTATTGTATAGTAGTGACTATGATTTGCTTTCTTTTATTGTGGTTACAAGATTGTTTTATGACGCTTACATTGATACTAGAATCTAATAACTATAATGTTAAATTGTTAAACAGGAGGGCGCTACTTTAATGTTTGTGGGGGGGGCACTGTCTAGGGTGTGGACACATCTTAGACGGGAAGCGATTCCGTGCAAAGAAGTCGTTCTAAGTGGCGATCAACACCTGGGGAAAAAAATAGTGAACTGGGTGGATCTTTGGGATGCTGGCATTTCAGTGAGATATTCAGCCAGCCTTGCTGCTGTATTGGAATATACTCAGCTAAGAGGCGATACTTTGCCAGAGGTTCATTGTGGAACCCTTAACCCTTTATTTACTTGGACTTATTTCCTAAATGTTGGAGCTGCTATTGTGTGCCATGCTGTGGTTCTTTTGATGCCATGATTTTTATGTTTTTTTAAATAAACCTTCCATGTACTCTATATTTAGACTTAATAACGACATAACGACAGCTAATTTATGCATGCTGCATGTGTAAATCTGGCTGTGGGTACTCACTGCGTGCAGCAGAAGTTACGCATCCTAACTCTGATTGTACGTAACTTGTACGTAACTCCATACGAAAGTGAACATACGCATTGTGGGAGGAGAGAGGCATTTAAATTGTACAGTAATAGCTGGGTTAGGCACTTACTTAGGACAAGGCATTACGTATGACCACAGATACGCAATGAAGAGTTAAAGTAGGGTTCTGAACACGTAAATCAGCTAAGTTACGTGCGTGCGAGTGTCAGGGGGAGTGCATTTTACTTAGTAGTGTGTAACGTAGGTACGCTTGCGTACATAAACGATCTTAGATCTGGATCCGGCCCTATGTCTGAATAATCTGAAGACCTATATATATACCTTCCTTGCAGCATTACCTAGTTACCTTCGTAGCAGCATTTTATTTCTCCTGCAGCTTTAGTATTAGAGCTATCACAAGATATACAAAAACGAAGACAAAAGCAGGGAATTTAGGTGCACACTTATGTTATAACTGCGGTATAATTAAAATATAAACCAGCCCAATAAGTGCAAACAAATATATTCATTTTATTAATCCAAAATTCAATAATTTTTAAAAGGACAAGCACGCAAATATTAAAAGGTATATGCAATGAAACATATATTGAAATATAAATTCAATTCTGACAGCTGCCACAATCAATTCAAAAAGTAACCATTAAAAATACAGAAAGCTGTTGTAAACCAGAGAGGTATATCTAGGTATATAGATAAATTGCAAGGTGCAAACGACAATAGGTAGACTTAGAAAATTCATAAGGGGCATAGGAAATACTCCAGACCGCCAACTAGTCTAGTGAAAGGAAGCTTACCCTGGATATCACATTAGCGTCCTCACATTGCCCTTTGTAGTGAAAGGAAGCTTACCCTGGATATCACATTAGCGTCCTCACGGGCGCGCTTCGTCCTTCCGGACCCGTATCTGTCCCTTCCTACACTGAAAATAAGACGGCTGGACTGCGGCAAAGAGAGAAGCTGTACAGAAAGAAAAGGGAATCCTGACGGTACCCCGACGAGTGTTTCGCCAGAGGCTTCGTCAAGGAGAGTTTCAGCATGATGTCATCCATTGGTCGTTCATCTTTAAAGGAGGGTTCTCCAATCACCTTCCGTTTATTCATCAACACTGCAGCTGAGAGATAATCGCACTTAATTAGAGGCTGAGCAGAAACTTAGAAGTTTTAAAAACCGCTATTGAAGGGCTAAATTATATGTGAAATACAAACAAAACATACAAAAGAAAATATATATTTTTTAGTAGAGAGCTGTGAATCACAGAAATAAAAGATATTTTAAACAATTATTATTACAAATTGTCAACATTCCTGCATCTTGAGGATTCTACATAGATGTCAATTACTGGCTAACTAACCAAATGGGATTATGCACACATCATGCTACAGCCACATAATATAAACCTGTGTATTTATTCATGGCAACTATGACTGTGAGAGTAGAGCTCGTCACTAAGAGGTGACACATTATTCCTGCTCTGTATTATTGGGATCGTTAGCCTATGGTGACACTAAGCATTATTTACTATTTGGTTATATGATGATTTTCCATTGGAATCAATATGTCGTGGCTCCGATGTAGGGGTATTTATTTGAACTGGGGACTTTATTTAGAGTGGTCATTTAATATATTCACCATTATGTCTCTATTTCAATCTATCCCAGCATTAATCATGGTGTGTATCCAGTCGTCTATTCCCCACAATATGGGTCAACTATAACAATTAGGAAGTAACAACAATATGACCCAGCTGCTATAAATGTTATACTCTACTAAAATGGAATCTGAACGTTTATTTGACTGTTCCAGTAGTGGATATCTAACTTTGTAAATATGGCCATATTGCGGTATTTAAAGATCACGTGCTGCATTTTCCCTTCTTCCCATTTGGTTAGTTAGCCAGTAATTGACATCTATGTAGAATCCTCAAGATGCAGGAATGTTGACAATTTGTAATAATAATTGTTTAAAATATCTTTTATTTCTGTGATTTACAGCTCTCTACTAAAAAATATATATTTTCTTTTGTATGTTTTGTTTGTATTTCATATATAATTTAGCCCTTCAATAGCGGTTTTTAAAACTTCTAAGTTTCTGCTCAGCCTCTAATTAAGTGCGATTATCTATCAGCTGCAGTGTTGATGAATAAACGGAAGGTGATTGGAGAACCCTCCTTTAAAGATGAACGACCAATGGATGACATCATGCTGAAACTCTCCTTGACGAAGCCTCTGGCGAAACACTCGTCGGGGTACCGTCAGGATTCCCTTTTCTTTCTGTACAGCTTCTCTCTTTGCCGCAGTCCAGCCGCCTTATTTTCAGTGTAGGAAGGGACAGATACGGGTCCGGAAGGACGAAGCGCGCCCGTGAGGACGCTAATGTGATATCCAGGGTAAGCTTCCTTTCACTAGACTAGTTGGCGGTCTGGAGTATTTCCTATGCCCCTTATGAATTTTCTAAGTCTACCTATTGTCGTTTGCACATTGCACCTTGCAATTTATCTATATACCTCGATATACCTCTCTGGTTTACAACAGCTTTCTGTATTTTTCTAATTGGCTTATGTATCCAATATAGTGTGGCAACTTTGTATTTGATTGTTTAATGGTTACTTTTTTAATTAATTGTGGCAGCTGTCAGAATTGAATTTGTATTTCAATATATGTTTCATTGCATATACCTTTTAATATTTGCCTGCTTGTCCTTTTAAAAATTATTGAATTTTGGATTAATAAAATTTATATATTTGTTTGCACTTATTAGGCTGGTTTATATTTTAATTATACCGCAGTTATAACATAAGTGTGCACCTAAATTCCCTGCTTTTGTCTTCGTTTTTGTGTATCTTGTGAATCATTAGGGAATAGTGTTGCACCTTGGGCCACTGTATGATAAGAGATTCTGTGCAGTCATTCCTTTTCTGTTTTGTATTAGAGCTATCAAAATAAATCTATGAAAATCCTTTCATTCTCAAATTTCTATACTGTCACTCTGACCGTTGATTCTATCTCTGTGTTTGTTAGTTCATGATGTCAGGTGCAGTTGAATCAATTATAAAAGAATCATTAGCTAGTTACCTGCATCCACTAATGGGCTTTCGTATGTTGGCAGATGTGATTTATTCTTCCGATAACTGCAACAAAATATATATTGTAAAAGTTTATACAAATACTACACTCATGTTAAAATATTTAATGTGAATAATATCCACTCATAATAAATCTGCTGTAAATATTTGTGTTCTCCAAAACCACAACACTGGGCTGCATTATACGTAAACAGTATAAAGATCATTACAGCTTCCCAAAGCTAGTAAACAACGCAATTGCTGGATTAAGGGAAATGTTAGTATTATGCTATTTTCAAAGTTCTAAATAAATGCCAGTATCATAGATTTCTTTAAACAATTATTCTCATTTATTTATTTCACTGCAAACATACTGCTTTCATTTCCTACCCTGACTGATCTTAAATTCAGTTTTAGAAACAGCCTTAATATGCTGTGTTCATTTACTCTGTGATTTCCCATGATACAATGCTCAGCAACAAGTGCTGGAAATGAAAGCTTAAAAGGGTTAATAACAATTGCTGAAAAGAACCATAACACAGTAGAACAATAGAACCTCACATAAGTAAAGCAATTATGGAATCATTTGCAGCCAGTAAAGCTTTGAACTTAATGAGATGGTGAAATACACAGTTTCTTTAAAAGCCCATTATAATTAGTGGCTCTACACAGATTTCATTCTGCCAATTATGATTTACTGGTAAATGTAGTTATTTTTTTGTTTACTGTATTAGGTTACTGCATTCTTGAAGGAACCATAGGTATTTCTTTTATGTGTGAATTGGGAATAGCTTATTATTTCAGTGGGAGAATATTCCACATTACAGTGGCAGGTAATAAACAAATGGGGTCATCTCTGGCTTCAGATATCGCTAATATAAATTTGTTGTTTCAGCACTGGCTGTATTAAAACATGTTTTTCAGGGCTTAACATTTTGTAGACATGCATCAAATCTGCATGAAATAAAGAAGGCCCTTATGCATATTGAAAATGTTACAATAGAACATCTGGGCTGACACAATAATATGGAAACATTTCCTAATTGAGATGTGAATGCACTGCCTGGCTTGTGACCTACAAGTTAAAAACACATCTCTATCTTCTATTAATTTTGGAAGTAGGCCTCAGACAACATTAAAATATCTCTGAAGATATTCCAAAGACAGTTTTTAAATATTATCAGTGTCTGCAAACTCTTTGAGTAAGTTGTTTTTTTTTTTTTTTGCAATTCAACATGAATTGAGTTATCAGCTTCCAAATAGCTTTCATTGACAGATTTGGCCTGATCACCAATTGTACTATATGCATTGTTTTAGTTCTGACAAGCTTTTAAACTACATTAAAGCATACATTTCTATGACCAGGTAAAATTGTTTTGGGGTCCTTGGATCAGAGCCGTATTTAAATTCACGAGGCCCTAGACAAGACACCAGTTTGGGCCGCACCTCCCTCCCCACCAAGGACAGATATCCACATCACCTTCCCTAGTAGTTTAATATACAGCATCTGTAGCTGTATCTAGAGAGCAACTTTTGTACCCTAAAAAGAAGGACCCTCCCAATAAAATCATTAGTTTCATAGGCAATTTTTGTCATCAGTCAACGGAAGTGGTCCGTATACTCAATAAACATTTACCTGTAATCAATTGTAATCCTATTCATCAATCTGTCAGATGTGTGATGTCTGTCTCCATGTGCTGGCGGAGGTCTAAGAATATAATGGACATCCTCGTGAAGAGTCATTTTTCAAAAACCACCTCTACTGTTGCTAAGTATAAATGATCTTATTCATGCAATAATTGTAAAGGCTGTACTTTGATGATCAAAACGTCTAATTTTCTTGACAGGTATAATACAGTTCATATGATTGATCAGTTTTTTAACTGTAATTCAACACATGTCATATATGTACTGTTATGCCCCTGTTCTCTAAGGTATGTCGGGATTAGAAATTTAAGGTAAGGCTCCTAGAGCATTTGGGCTCTATTCGAAACGCCCAACGTGATAAGGATAATTTCAAGACTTTAACTCCCATTGCCAAACACTTTTTATTAAAGCATAACTCGGATCCCTCAGGTTTGAAGGCTTATATAATTGAAAAAATCAGACATGACATACGTGGAGGAAATATTGATACCAGACTTCTCCAGAGGGAATTACACTGGATTTTTATGCTAAATACTTCACATCCTTATGGCTTGAATGAGGCCACTCATTTTTCCGTTTTCCTTCGCAATTAATGACAATATATTGGAAATATTGATAGTAGACTATCATGTTCACAAGCACATAAAGCCCTTTGCTTTCTAAGCTCGTATGATGTCCTAGTATATATCCTGGTCTAGTGGTGTTGAATGTAGCTATATATAGGTCTGATCATTTTTGACCGTAACTATCCACCTATACTCATAACTCTGTTCTATATAGGTTATGTCTGGAATATTCTCTTTGGAATGAGCAAGTTTATTTATTATTTTTATAATAGGCATTTATCTCCTTAGCACATATTTTGGCATCTAATAGGATATTGGGGATTATATGGATTCATTTTTTGCCAACAATCTATTTTATATATGTAGCTATGAGAAATGGTTTTACAAACCTTTCAGTAGCAGTGTTGCCTGTGGTAATAAGACTACATATTTAAATATCCTTTTGCAGGGTCATAATCTCCATTAATGGGTAGGCATATTCCTATTTAGTATACTCATGACCAATGATACTAGTTTGGTGACACATATTAATGCTATTAGTTATCAAGAGGGGTTTTTTAGTACTTTTATCGATTTTGGCTTATCTGGTCCAGGATCATTGCTGGTGGCTCTTTTGGTCTACTATGCTCTGCAATTGTGTGGATACCAAATGGCATTTATTTATTTATAGACATTATGGATTATAATGTTGGCATTGATAGTACTAAGTTTCAATATTCTTACTATTGTGAAATACACATGTAAGCCTTCAGCCGTATTTGAGTCTTTTTTAATTGTGTAGCAGACAGGGAAACTTTTCATTAATTCTCTTTTGAATTTTACTACATTGTTTGTCTTTTGTTTTGAAAACATTTGTAGGAAGTTTAGATCCACATTATGGGTCTCTTATTGGATACTATATACAATGTTGGAATCTCTTTTGTGTACTTTGTATCTACATGCCAAGTTCATATCCGTAATTATGTGCGGCAATGGGTGTAAGTGATGTGGTACTCCGTTGCAGATGTATCAAAAGATCCCTTTGAAATAACTATACATTTTTCCCTTACTGATTCGGTCTTTTTATTCCTCAGATAGTAATCTGCACAATGCATGATATAATATAAAAAATATTTCTCAAATGTATATTTTTCTTCCTCAGACTTTATGCCACAGGTGCACAACATGGAATCTTGATTGCAAGCTTCTCGCTACGAACATGCTGATTGGATCAGCTGAATATAAAGATGTGTGATGACTGCATCAACTTGCAATCCCTTGATAAAGCCGTTATTGGCGAAACGTACGTCGGACCTTCGCTCAGCTCCGGTGCACCGGAGTGAGCAGCTTGCACGACCGATGCTTTTTTTCACTCCACCACAACCCGAATGTTTTGTAGATTAGGAGAGGGGCAGTGTACCACCCGGAAGGGAGAAGCGCAGGCCGTGAGGTTGCTCATATAGGGTGAGTTTGCTGTTTGTTTTTCCTTTTAGATAGCGGGATGTGTCGGTGGTTTGAACTTGAGTTCTGTGCTAGCATAAATCAATATGGAACTGGTTGTTTTTATTGTTCAAAATTCGCCATGCATCAATATTTGGTTAAATAAAAAAAAAATGTTGTACATTTTTGAATGTTGGTCTGTGTCTGAGGAATTAATAGTGATTTGTTGAGAGTGAGTGCACACCTGTAGTAGCAGCGCTTTTTACTCTGCATTGGCTGTAATTGCCTTGCAGAGTTATCCTTTTCTTACATTGTATAAATAGCAGCTATTGGTGTAGCACCTCCTAGATATAGGGGATATTTTTCATATTAAATTTATAATGTTAGTTTGTTGCGGTAATACACACATTTTTTTCTATACTATGTAATATACAGCAAAGCCTGAATAAAAATAATCGTCATATTATTAAGGTTTTGTGTACATACTGACCTAATAGAAACATGTGGAAAACACCAATAGGTGTACATTTTTATAGTATCTTTTTCCTTGCAGTAATTACACAGTATATTGATTAATATTCTGACAAAATGTGAATAAAATGAATATATATTGTGTAATTACCACGTAAAAATAAAATAAAATTGCTACCTTACCTTGCAGCACCCACCCTGACATTTTAATATACAGACAAAACCTGTATAAAAAAATGAAAGAATTGGATTACAAAATTAACAGCGCGTTTGATTCAGGTTGTGTCTCTATTACTATATCATTTGTGTAATAACTAAGGGCTGGATCCAGAATTAAGTTTGATTGCAGGCAAGGAAGTCCACTTGTATGAATGTACTTCCATCACTGTCATCCTACAGACAGTGTGTGTGGAAGGAAAGTACACTCCCCTCAGACGCATGAACCTTCCAAACCCTCGACCCTACCTTAAAACTTACACACCTGCTCTCCGTGCGTACCTGTTGTTTCAAAATGGCAGCTGAAGAATAATGTGGGAGAAACTCTGTGATATTGGGCCAGATCCTAAACTATGTATGCGAGCAATTTTACGCTAGATGCTGACGCAAAATCGCCGGTTTGTATTTACTGCGCATGTGCGCGGCAGATGTTACACCACGTAACTCCTAACGTACGCACCATCATCGTAACTACGAACGAAGGGACGGGTCATCCATACGACACCCGTAGTTACGTTTGGTAGGCGGAGGGAGGCATTTAAATCGTACAGTATGGGCCGGGTTAGGCAGTTACGTAGGTGAATACATTATGTACGTCAAGGTAGGATTTGGGAAGTGTAAAACGACCAAAGTACGTATGAGCGAGGGGAGTGCCTAGGAGAGTGCATAGAAAATACCCTAGCGTAAATATGTTACACAATTAACATTGTGATCTGGATCTACCCAATCAATAGTATGCAGACCATATTGCTTACTTACACTACACCATGGAACAAAAAAGCATTCATTTTGACAAAGAAACACTGTTTTCCTACCTTACTCCTTCTAACAAAGTGCTAATTAGGACAGAAAATATATGCACTTTTTCATAAACACATAACCCAATAGTGAGTGTTATGTTGTCTAGCAATCCCCAGTACCAATACATCATAAGATATTCTCTAAACGGAATCATTTTATGGGGACATTAATATGGGTAGAAAATGAGTTAAGGTTAGCTTACGCCACTTAACTAGATCCAGGTGTACTGGAACAGCTCTTTGTTACTCATAGAGCTCAGGGCCGGTCCAGAAACAGACTACATTGGAGAAAAGACGTGGAGTCTAATCCCAAGCCAGATATTCACCAGAGCCCCTGATGGTGGAGATGGACTTGGCTGCAGGCATGGGGCAGGTCGCAGCCTTCTGGAAAAGCGCACAGACACAGAGATAGTTAGGCAAGATACAAGATGAGCTGGTTACTGTTGTTTCCTCACCATCACCAGGATTCAAACCAAATTTTTTTCTGGTATTTTCAGATTTTTTTGTGGGGGTTGACATGACACACACTGCTGGCTGGCTCTCTCGGTATCTCTTTTTTACAACTGCTAAGGCTAACACAATACACACTAACCCACTAAAATGCTCACCACCTCGTTTCCGACCTAAATGTTTTCTTAGGCTGGCAAAATTAAAAGTAAATCCAGGAAAAGAATTCAGGGGAAGCTACTTTCAAAATGACTTCTTTCTGAAGAACAAAGCCGTAACAAGAAATTTTAGCACCTCTGGCCAAA
>WWET01000213.1:83956-104083 GCA_011038615.1 Limnodynastes dumerilii | reverse complement strand
CACAGACAAGAGCATCCAATATCACCAGCAAGGGAGAGTTCTTTCTGGGTATTTTTTTTTAAACATTTTTTTTTATTATTGAATGCATTGAGGATAAAATGAAGGGGAAGTGGAATGCCAACCTAAAAAAAATGAAAAGGGAAGTAAATGCTTGCTCTTGGCAATTTGTTCGGCAGCCAAATATTGTCATTCTGTATAACTTTTAATTTGGAGCCAGAAATGACGAATAATAGGACAGGCCCATAAACAATGATATAGGTCTGCCTCAGGGGATTGACATTTGGGACAATTATGATAGATGTGGAACCCCCTTCCTGGGTATTTAAACACAGAACAGCCAATCAGAGCTGGAGAGCCTCCCAGCTCTGAATGGCCTGAATCTCGGCTGTTATGTACCAGCTAAGACCTATTAATTATGCTAGCACCTGGAATAACTTCTGTAGGCCTGAATGTGATATTAGCACAGCATTCCAGCCAGCTAGCAGTGAGAGCTATTTCCTGACTGCCTAACAACAGCCAGGATCTGCTCAAACAGCTAGGGATGAAAGAGTTTGTGTTTCTGCGAATGTCACAGCAGCATGTAACAATGGGGTCTATTTACAAACTTCATTTTTATTTTCACTGTAAAACGGACATTATCACTTAAAAATGAAACACTTACCATTTATAAAAAATGCCATCGCCATGGAAATCAGCCTGAGACATCAATTCTCTTTGCCAGGCCGTTCTTCTTAATGCGGGCCAAAATTAAATTTACTAACCCCTGGAGTGGAGATTATTATTCTGCTCCGAAGGACAAAACAATGCCATCTCAAGATGACGTTACTGCATTTATCCCTGCAATCTCCCCATATTCCCCCCTTTTCCTCCACCTGTAGCTGTTATTAGGGGGAGGAAAAGGGGGGCATGTATCAGGAGACCGCAGGGATAAACCTAAGTGTCCAACTTTAAAAAATTAAATAAAGTTTTTTTTCAATGAATTTTTTATTTTTTTTTAATAAATACATTTCAAATACTAAGGAGAAGCGTCTGACTCTGAAGATTTCAATCCCGATATGAAGACACTGTGTTTTTCATACCGGGATTTAAAATTTTCAAAGTCCTATGTTGGAGTCTCTGCGCATGCGCAGGACTTCATTCATACGAAGTATGAATGAAGTGATCTGCGATGAGCCCAGAAATTATCGCGGGACCTTGCAGGGCTGGTAAGTATTGGTAAATTTCATGAACGAAGCTGCCAGGCTCGCTGCAAGCTGAAGCGAGTCTAGTAAAACTTTGTTCATTAAAAAATGAAGAAAATGGTAAATAGAGGCCAATGTGTTTTTTCCTTGATTCATTCTCTCTCTTGACATTGGCAAGCATTCTTACAATGAATACAACTTGCCCTGCATTATTACCAGGGTATTACCAGGGCAGACACACTGGCATACATAGTTACCAGTCAATCACCTTTTAAAGTATAGTTACCAGAAAAGGCATAGCAGCATAGGCAATGTATAGTAAGGGCCCAGGCAATTACACCTGATTCTAATCTGGACACAGGTCATGTCTATGTCCAGGGGGTGACACCCCACTATCTATTTCACACTGCAAATACAACTTTACAGTTGTCAAATTATTGCTGATGTATTATGCTGTTGACAAAGATGTAATATATACAGTTCCCAAAAATTGAATGAATTTCTATTATTTTAATGTGATGACATTGCTATTGAATTTGTCTCACTATTCATAAATTATCTACATTATGCATTACATTACATTATGCATTACAGTGTAAGTACCCTGCACCCAGGCAGCTTATATGGGCACATAGTTGTATTGATCTAGTCTGATTTGTGCCTGTACACTACATGCCATACTTGAATGGGATCCAAAAGTACCATTGTGTGTGCCTTAGGATTGCAGGCAGCACAGCAACAGCCTGCAAGTACAGTCTCAATTGCCTGTTACATACACTTCTGGATCAGGTCCACAGTCTATGCTGTATTCTGGATACACTGTATTCTATGTTTAGTTATTTCCTATATTAAGGTTCCTGGGAGGCATCATTTTCAATTGAATGACCATTCAATGGCCAGTATGGCGAATTAATTTATTTTATATAACAGAATATGTAAATGTTTATTGGAATGTTAAGAAATCTTTCAGACAGAATTTTTTCACACTTACTTGCTTGAAATAAAGTAAAGCTGTCATATGGTTTGGCATTTCCCCAAAAAACAATAAAATAATTAATAAATTAAATAAATAAATAAATAGGTTTTTCCTTTAAAAAACTAATATTGGTGGGATATCCATTTTATGCTTTTGTCAATGTAGATTACATATTAGTAGTGAAGGAACCCTCTGACATATATAATTCTTATATATAATCTTATATACACATAAAGCTTTACCGCTCATCAGATCCATGTTTCACATCTTAAATTGGGACATTGTGAAATATTAGTGAATGATCAATGTTTCATTTTATCCCTGGCAATGCTATCCAGTCATTCAGGATGCTGGAAAATATCTGTTAACACATTGTCAGAAGTTTCTGTATCTCTAAATTCCTTTAAATTCTCAAAGTTAACCTGTCTGGGTCATGAGCAGAATTTGCAATCATGAAGGTAAACATCCAGTCAAACTGAATTATGTTATCTGTCAATTATCTTCCCTATGCACTCAAAATATGAGAATGAAGAGAGGGGCATTTACCAGGACAACCTTGGACTTCTGAAGCTGCTCTCCTATGATAACCTGAAAGGAAACATTGATTTGTTCAACAAGCAACATTCAGTCCAGCAAAATAGAGAGATTAAAGTAATACGTCTGATTTTATTTGCAGGAATGAATCTCCATGAAATGTGAAAGAGACAAGGATGCCAAGAAACGTTTGTCATACTGATAATGGAGTTAATAAAGTTTACTTTGAGGCAATTGGCATAATATTATTTTCACAATTTAAGTCAGGTACAAGGGATAAGTTGCAATGAAAACATGTCCTGTTTTATCATTTTCAAAGCATAAAGGGACACGTTTATAAATAGCTGTCGATCCTGGCTTTTATGGCTCAGAATGTATTAATATAATACATAATATATATAATATATGTGTGTGTTAATTCTGATTACTGAACCCTGCCAATGGCATACTTTACAGCTTAAATTAAACAATTCCCCAAAGTAATGGGGCTATAAAGGTTACTGTGCTGAACAGCAACAGCTCTGTGCATTAGTGGAGGGCATGGCTTAACTGGGCTTGCTCAAGAGGAGCACAAAGCACCTCGATGCACATAAGTGTACAAACTGTTGCTCCACACCTGTGCAGAATAGCCTCCCAGGCCATCCCACTGTTAGAGTCCTGTGGTTGCACATCGCCTGATAGTGCCCCTGTCCCATGGCGATGGCCTTAAGATGGGAACAAGAGCACTGAGGAGAATCAATGTCTGTTAAGTATTAATAGTTTTCTATGAGGATTCTCTTTCTGAAATGGCGATCCTCCTTACAGATGAACAGAGAGGAATGACGCTTACTATATATACCTGGCACATAATACCCATAGAAAATGAGGATATTCAGTGAAAAGCTGTCTGCTCTTCAGATTTCCTCTCTCTACCTCTTGAAAAAATAGAGCTGAGAGATGTTGACTGAAAGATAAATAATATGCCATGCAGCAGGGAGCGTGTCCTTAAAAACTGACATCAGGGAACTGTTATATGCAAATGGTCACATCATGTACTTCATATAAACTGGCAGGGGGAAGTACACCAGGGAGGAGTCATTAGGAATGGGCTTAATGGTTTAATAAGTATATGATAAATGAAATCATGTAGAGTTGTACACGCACGCAGAAGGTATTAGTGTATTAGTGCATGTACCTTGCAGACCCTGGTATAAGTACATACACAGACATTACAGATGCTGGGCGGTCCTTATAAAACTTTTCACGTCACTTGTTATCACGCTAATTGTGTGTCTGTGGAGAATATTTATACCAAAAAAATACGCACAACTCTGCTGGCCTTCAATGTTTTACCATAATTTCTTCTGTGTGTCTATGGTACAATTTCCCCAAATAGTTTAGTATTAAATAAAGTCATAGGGCTCGATTCAATTAGCTGCGATGATGGGAAAAAGTTCGTGCTGCGCTTTTTCCCATCATATACGGTATGGAAATATTTAGGTGCACCCCATAAAGGTGCGCATAAATCTTTTTCATACCATATATGCTACTGTAAAGTCTCCCAAATTTTTTTTGCGTCATTAGCTTCGCACCGCAAATAAATCCAGTGTGAAGCAAAATCAAAACAATACAATATAAATAATTGTGTTCTTACAAGAATACAGTTCATTTTATAAAATAATGCAAAGCACCAGTAAATACTTTACAATTAGCTTAATATATTGAAATAAAGCAAAGGTATTTATGGTAATGGCTTTTTTTTATAAAGGAGAAAAACTAGTGCAGGATTAGCAGACTTCCATAGTTCACAAAGAATGCTCTGTCTCCTCGGATTCTTTACCCTGCAAACAGTTTGCACAGCTGCTGCAGAAACTGAGTGTACTCTTAGCTGACCTGTGCTGACAACTTTGGCCATTTAGTCTGTACCCTTTCACATATACCATTCACTTGGCATTTCCACAGTTCCCAAATATTTTAACTACAGGTTGGAGGAAAAACGACCCCTCCTAACAATCCCATAAAGTTAACAATGGGCTCTTGTTCACTTACCTAATTTGTTTATTTGGCACTTGTACTTGTTGTTCCTACTAAATTTATATAATGCTCTATATAGGGCTGCCTATTATTTTTATGATTTATATTTATTATAAGGTACAAGTCTAGACATAGCATGAATGTTGCGTAAACATAAACATGGCTTACAGGGTGGTACAACTGACAACACAAAGCTGACTGTATGCAATGGTGGCAAAAATATATCATATGCAAACAAATATGGACATTACGACAGCTATAAAGGACATTAAAACCAGCTAAAAAAAGACCACAAACATTAATTTATCGCTCAAGTAAAAGGACTTACCATTCCCACGCAATTCTGTGGATGCTCCTGGTTCCTCCTGGCTTGTCAATGGATTGACGGCACTGCGTTTGGGTGGCTGAGTGGCACATGCCGACTGGCACTCCATTGATGAACTCTGCGTGAAAGAACCGTCCTCAATGGAGCTGTCTTCATCTGCGCAAGAGGAATCGGAGAACTTGGTCTTGCCTCCATGATGCTGCGTTGTGAGGACTTCTCCTTTGCTGCCGTAATTGAGGATGACAATGCCACAGGGTCACATGTAGCAGAATTGCCAAAGACAGCATTGCAGAGCTCATACAAAGGCCAACTTATGCGACCAGAGCCACTTTTCTTTTGTGAATCATGGACTTTAGCAAACTGTTTGCGCAAGGCCTTCAATTTATTAATGACTTGCTGTTGCGTTTTGCTGATCCCCCTTTTCTTCAAAAGCTTTGCAATATTGGAATAAATGTGTGCATCCTTCACTGTTTTTTTACCTCTTCCTCCCCGCGTATCTGTAACAGCTCCTGCACTTCGTCATCCCTCCAATGCGCCATTCTAACACTGACCACACCAGGCAACTTTGGATGACATCACAGTTCCTGCGCCAAGAAAATGTTTCCAATCAGGTGTAAGTATGAAAGACCCGGGTTGAAAACAACCCTGGCGCTTTCACATTACCACCCTTCCCGGGTTGAACACGGGAAAAAAGAAGGGTTTCATTCCCGGGTCTGTTTACCCGGGTCTACCGGAAGTGGCGCTTTCACATCACCACCAAAAACCCGGGTTTTTGCAAAATACCAAGTTTTTGCTAAAAAAAATGGCTTTTTGGTGGTGATGTGAAAGGGGTGTTAATGAAACTTCTAAAGAGGAAATTGGTCAATTTGGAAATAGCAACAAATTCTTGCTATCTTTTTTAAGAATTAATTAGAATAATAGCTATGCTATTACGCTGTTATGTTGAATTAGGATGCAGTGCTTTGTACAGCCTGTTACCTATTCGATTTAGCCAGAGATCAGTCTATTTAGTCTGCATTGGAGATTTAACTCATGGCTGATCCACCTTGATACAATCTAACATAATATATATATACCTATATTGTTACCTAAATTAATCCAAGGTGGATCTCCTCCACCTACTGGGTCAGCTCACCATGCAGTCTCATAAGACACTATAACAACAGGGGGATATTTTCCACGATACCCTATTCTTATAAATGACAGATAAATCCTCATATTGGCCCGTATTCAGACCACCGGACGTATTGCATATAAAGGCCATTATTTGGTTATTTTAAATCCTCGTATACTGAATAAATACTACTTTATACAAAAAATCCTCCTGAGTTAGATAATTGCCTCAAAACTAACTCTTGAATAATAGACTGAAATTTAGCAACCAGACATTACATTTTGCCTGGTTTCCAATATTGAAGGTAGAAGCTATAAGAATTATAACCTGTATAGTGGTAACACTGAATCTAGATAATGGCTAATTTAAATAGAGGAGCTTGAGCCTATATTTTATTTACTTTTTTCCTTACTAATTCACTTCTATCCTTTTTATATTTCGCAAAAAAAATCCTATTTTAACTAAGTTTCAATAAAGACTTAATATTTTTATGTTTTTTTCATTTTGGGAACTGAAGTTTGAATTTGAGTGCGCCATAGTGTTCTTTCTTTCTGTTTTGTGCAATTTACATTTTGATCACGGCAGCACCACCATGTTAACTAATAAGCTATTACACTACTAGATACTTATTATACGGCATAACTTCACTACCGTATTTAGTGGTGCAGGATATTTATTTATTTCAAAAACTCTGTGATTGTCTAATGGTGTAGATTTTGTTGCTCAGCCATTTTTAACATACTAACATTTGTAAAACAACTGACCATATTTAAGTTATGCCCTTAGTTGACAATAGCTAGTATGGGATAAGCTACACAATGATCCCTCTTTCTCCTACGTTTCTACTTTCTTCTTAACTCTATCTCCTGACGTTTGAAGTTATTTGCATCTATACAGACAAATGAAGCAGGATGTTTGCTGAATGGAAGTAATCCAATAGTGAAGGATGTCTTTCACAATCTTTTACTGATTTCCAGTACATAATCCATCCAAAATCATAATCACTTCTAATCAGTTATCATTATCATAGACCATTTTCTTTACTTGCCCTATGCCCTGGTCAGCTTTTATCACAAAGGTTAAACAATAGATTTACTAAAACTTCTAAAAAGGGGAGTTATGTGTCTGTAGCGATCAGAGCACAGCCATCAATTTCTAGAATGGGGGCTCATTTTGGCTCAACTGAGAATTGATTAAAAATAATTGTACTTAAAGGAGTAAATTTACCTAATATGTGTAAAAATTTAGGTTAGACTTTATAGTTATGTTTTACTAGGGACCCAACCCTCACAAGTTTCACAAGTTTCGGATTAATATAAAGCTTTTAGTACTTAGTTTAGTATACATAAATACATCTTCCCTATATCACTGTGAGCACACATGTCACACCTCTAGCCAAAGTTGTTGGTGTACTGAGCCGTTGTTTGTTGCTATGGTAACCCCTCAGGGAATACCTCTCTGGTAGTATTCTCATTGGGTCATTGTCACCCATCAATATTGTTCATAGAAAGAAATGTACCCATGTTGTATTCTTTATTATTCAAAGCTGCAATAATCCTCTAGAAAAAATTTCTATTCACGTGGCACATACGCAACGTCTACTCTACTGGACTTCATCTTCTGGGATGTCTTGGTCAGGTTAAGTATCTGATGTATCTCTCTCTCTTTCTCTCTTATTTGGAATAACAGAATATTCTCTTGCATTCAGAATAACAGTCCGGTAATAACATTGAAACTATAGTGATTGCCATGGAAACACTAGTTTTATAAATATTGATAACATCATTGTAATGTGATCACTGTCGTCTTCATACAAAAGCAGGTGTTAACGCATATAAACTAAGTTACCAACTGCATCTTTAGTAAATGTACCTCTATGGAGTACTGGAGTATAGGATAGAAATCTTAGGTTGAGTAAGAGCATAAAATGTTACATGAAATGTTCTATATGCACGCAGATTAGTTTATATTTATAAAGGATTAGCTATTGTTAAGCAAACAAAAATGTTTTATGTTTGCATTTTGTTAATTTCCTTATTGTTGAATAAAGATGGCTTAATTAAATAAATTATGAAAAGATGTTTCTTTTTTTTTTTTTTTTTTCTTTTTTTTATAACTATTATTATATATTTTGCTATTTTAGGTAGTATTAGAATTTACTTTAAAGCATTGAAGCTGAGGTGCAAATATATTTACTGTAAGAACATATAATACATGGAAAAATGGGGGTCAGTGAGGAGGAAATAAGGCATGCAGTATGGTGGGGGATAAGAAGGTGTAAAGAATGGTTTAAATCGAGAGACCCTGAGGGCAGGTTTTTGTTACTTGATGTTGTAATATGGCACACTAAATATACCCTTTTAAATATCTATGCACGCAATCACTGCCCAAGGGATTTTTTCCAAGCAATCTTGTAATTATCGGCAAGTAGGCAAACTTATCATATTATTATGGGTTACAACACTGTAGGCAATCCTATGATAGATAAACTGCCCCCTGCAGTGGAATTCTCCCCCAGACCCAACAGGCCGTGACTTTACATATCTATCAAATGTCCATCAGTCCTTCTCCCGGATTGATTATATACTAATTTCAGACACGTTGCTCCCCTTGCTTGAGGAAGCAAAAATGGGTGACATCATGGTCAGACCATGCCTCGGTCTCGATTTCTCTTTTGTAAACAATCATTCAACCCGTTCACAAGGAGTGAGAATTAGGTGCAAACATATGGTAACATTATTATACAAAACTGAAGTCCAAAGGTGAACTTCAAAAAAATGCACACTGCCGTGGATAAAATTAAACTGTTACTACGCTCTAGTTAGTGTAGGGATGTGGGGGGAGGGAGGGTAATGAGGTTGGGAGGGCGGCGTTATTGTACTAACGTCCCAGCGTAGTTACCCTCGCTTACGCCGGCTGAAGTTAGGGTAGCCTTCAGCCAGCGTAAGTTAGGGTAACTACGCTGGGGGCAGGGGGAGTGTCAGGGGGGAGTCCTACGATGTAATGCTGAGCGTTAGTATGCTCAGTGCTACATCGTAGGTCTGGATCAGGCCCAAAGAGTGGGCAGAAACAATGGATAAACACAAAGAGGGGGCCGAAACAATGGATGGACATAAGGAGGGGGCAGAAATGCTGTATGGGCAAACAAGAAGGGGGCAGAAACAATGGATAGACACAAAGGGGGCACAAAGACTGGATGGGCCCATAAGAAAGGGGCAGAGTCAATGGATGGAAACAAACGGGGTCAGAAAAACTATATGGACACACAAAGAGCAAAACAAACCTTCAATTAAGACCAAAAAAACAGCAAAAAAAATAAGTCTCTGTTTGGGTCACTAGGGTGTTCTCTGTATTGAACTGTGGTTGCGATCCAGACCTACGCGAATAATATGCCTTTGTGTGTAGCATATGTACGCCAGCGTACTTACGAAGCAAGACCCAAGGCACTCCCCTTGCTCGTACTTACTTTTGCCGTTTTTTTACGCTGAGCAAACCCTATCCTAACTTTTCAGAGCATAACTGCTTATGTCCATAGTCTCCATGCGTAGTTACAACACTAAGCACGCCCATACTGTACAATTTAAATGGCTAACCCTGCCCCCCAAGCGTAATTACGGGTGTCGTATGGCTGGCACACCCCTTTGTGCATTGTTACGAAGTTGTTATACTCAAGGCCCATATGCTTAGAGTTACTTTGCGTAACATCTGCCATGCGCATGCGCAGTAACTACTAATGGGCGCTTTGCCACTTACGGCCAGCGAAAAATCACGGGCGGTCATAGGTCTGGATCAGCCCCATGGTCATTATAAATCTGTCACAAACTAGGTTGGATCAGAATCAGTTACGGGTTCCGAGGGGCGTGTAGGACAGCGGGTGCTGTAGCGGAAGCTAGGAGGCCGGAGATAATGCTTGCGCAAGAAGATACAGGTGGAACTAGAGACGATGCAGTAGACTGCTGGACTAAACTGGAATGCTTGACTGGACAGCGGATTGCTGGACTGGACTGGATTGCTCCAGAGACTGGACTGGACAGCGAGCTGCTGGACTGGACTAGATTGCTCCAGAGATTGGACTGGGCACCAGACTGCTGGATTGGACTGGATTGCTTTAGAGACTGGACTGGACAGCGGACTACTGGACTGGACTGGATTGCTCCAGAGACTGGACTGGGCAGTGGACTGCTGGACTGGACTGGATTGCTTCAGAGACTGGATTGGACAGCGGACTGCTGGAGAACAGGCAGGCTGGTAACAGAGGTGCAGGTAATGCTGGTAGCAGAAGTGCAGATAATAATGGTAGCTGCAGTGCAGGTAATGCTGGTAGCAGTAGTGAAGGTAATGCTGGTAGCTGCAGTGCAGGTAATGCTGGTAGCTGCAGTGCAGGTAATGCTGGTAGCTGCAGTGCAGTTAAAAGAATACAAGACAGACTGGATGCAAGACAGGCTGGAACTAGGCACCGTGAGTAACCGAATTGTTCTGGCACTGAGGGATCAGTGCACAGGATTTAAATAGTGCGTCCTGGCTCTAGATTGGATAGCCAGATCATGAGCTTCCCCTGGCCAGACTCCTATTGGCTGCTGCAGGTCATGTGCCCTAATGCAAGATGGCGGCGCACATGCATTGGAGATCAGCAGCGTTACACCGAGGAGAACATGCGGTGCACAGAACGGGCTGACAAGAGGCTGCCACTACTGAGAGTGGCACCTCCAAAGAGCAGGTGGACGGGTACGGCATGAGTGAGCCGCCAACAGACGGCCTCTCACAGGGTAAGGGCGGCGGCGGCTGCCGACAAGCGTGACAAAATCTCTCTACAAACTCCAACAGGATTTCTGATTACATTCTTGCTGGTTTCCAGTTATTGCTATTGTTGATGCTTTGTGTAATATTCTTATTGTTATATAGCCCCCTATTTTTTTAATTTTAGCACAGTTCATTATCTCTAATAAATACTGTATAATACTGTAATTTCAGTGTGTGTGTGTGTGTGTGTGTGTGTGTGTGCGCGTGTGTGCGCACTGCTTAAAGTATAATAAAATGTTTTATTAAGAAGAGAGATTTATCATGATAGTTGGACCAGATTCAGAGATTGAAAATAGGGTCCAGATTCACACTTAAGTGTGAGATCCGTAGGAACAGATATTTAAAGTTATAGTTAAGATACGTAACTTAAAACTATGTAGCTTATGTAATAATTTTCTTAAATATACGCAAATAAGAAGCTGTTGCTTCTTAGGTGTGAATCATGCCCTAAAAGTTACTCTTGGGCAAAACAATGTTGATTTCAGGGGAGTCAAGTTAATTGCATTCTTTGTATGCAAAAATATATCTTTGAATCGCTTGCTGCACACAGATACTGGTTTATGGCAGTGTGCTGAGGCTTTTTTTCCCCCTTTGTTTCTGTGGCTAGCAGACTAACCCCCTGCCTTTCATGCATCTGTTCACATTTACCTATAAATTGATTGAGCAACTTCCATTCTGTGTGCACACAGATACTGACCAGCTTTACTTTTACAATGTTATTTAGACTTGGGCTAGGAAACATCACCTCTCAACGCTAATACTGTTTGTAGCAGATGAATTAAGACTCAGCTGAAATCAACAGATTGAGTAGGGCTATTGGTTCATCTGTTGTGAACCGGATACACTCTCCGGTACGAGAGTGTAATTGCCGAAAACATGACTTCCGAAAGTTCATTTTCGAAAGTCCCATTTTCGAAATACTTACCGCTTTCGACTTTTTTTAGTGAATGGGTGAGTATGACGTTCGGCATACTTTACCCATTCACTTTTGCAATTACCGTTGTCCTTCCGCCATCTGCGAGATCCCCCCGCTGCTGCTCGCCGGACCAGAAACAGGTGAGTAACCTATCTGTGTGGGTTAGGGTTAGGGTCAGGGTTAGGGTCAGGCTGCTGGGGAGGGAAGGTTAGGGTCAAGTTGCAGGGGAGGGAGGGTTAGGGTCAGGCTGAGGTAGATGGAGGGTTAGGGTCAGGCTGCAGGGGAGGGAGGGTTAGGGTCAGGCTGCAGGGGAGGGAGGGTTAGGGTCAGGCTGCCAGGAAGGAGAATTAGGGTTAGGGTAGTGAGAGGGGTGGGTTAGGGTTAGAATTAGGGAAGGGACTATTTTTACTTACCATTTAGCTGAACGGAGCTTTTGGAGCTCCGTGGATCAATTGCCTCATCGAGGCATAGCAATCAAAATCCCAGACAGTTTGCAACTGGCTGGGGATGAATGACTCATTCGAAAATCGGCCAATTGGACCGGAGCTCCACACCTGTTGTGAGCCATCTGTTGTATATTTTGGCTTCTATTGAGACTGTGAGATGTTTGCTAACTAACGCCCTTTAATCTGTTTCTACATTCTCCACTGACTGCTGACTACTTCTGATAGTAACTAATGTGTATGTGGACTATATAAACAGGAATACATTTCAATGGAGCCCTGTGGCTAGATTTACTAAACTGTGGAAAAACAAAAGTGGAGATTTTGCCCATAACAACCAATCAGATTCTAGCTGATATTCTCTAGTATGTAATAAGAAAGTGAGAGCTAAAAAGTTAAGTACCCTCCGGTATTTATGACTGTAAAAGAGTTTGATTATTGTTTTAATCATATTTGTATATTTATATAAACTGCTTGATACTTGAATTGTCTATGTGTGAAGGACCAATTCTGGTGCTCTTGTGCTAATGGTGTTTAGCAAAACAAAATGTATACCATGGCCAGACAGAACACATATGATTGTCTCGGTGAGTAGCACTTGTGCCGCACAGCGCTGAGGTCATTAGTTTGATTGTCAGACCAGATTTTTGTATGTTCTCCCTGCCTGAGTATACATTTGCAAGCCACTGAATTCTGGATAAGGGATACAAAGTTTCACTTCACAGCGTGGGCATCCGCAGCTTAAAAATTCTTAATCAGGTTCTAGGAGTTTATGTATCAAAACAAACATAGTGATCCAAGAAATATGTGTGGACAACCTAATATGGCAATGGGATTCTTTCATTCCCCTATTGTTCTGTTCAACAACATACACCAACATCATCTAACGCATTACCAGGCATTAAGATGCCACACTGTCCTCAACCATTGGTATACTTTATAATCTGTCTGCTGAACTGCCCCATTACCAGTAAATCAATGTAAAATGGTAGGGAGGAGAAGCTGTGTATCTGCATTTCACAACCTTATTTTATTATTTGAGTATGTTGTATTGTAAATGTTCCATTGCAAAAGCTTTGACAGATACATAAAGTATTACCTGCAGCCAGACATTATTCATTCTAACAGTCCTTTGATCACTCTGGGACTTAAACTCTGTATTGCTTTGGGGCCTTGCTTTCTACAGTAAAGAAAAGGCAAATATTCATAAATACAATCTTCTTGGGTATCAGAATTGCTGCAGAAACATGTTTTTGAATGGGACTCCAAATTTAAAGCTTTGGGGGAAAAATGTGTTTTAAATTGATAATGGCAATAGATTGACAGGAATTAACATACATTTCTCAGTTCATCTGTGTATGGCAGCTGTTTGCGTGCTCAGTTGCAGAAGAACTTTTTTTTGCATTCTCAGGTCAACATCTACCACCCATGACCTCCTTAGTGGAAGATAAGGTCTCCTTACACCTCAGGATATAAAGACCTATGTGTTCCAGTTGTATGTATATATAATATGTATATAGAGCAAACGGTGCTAGGAACTTGAAAAAAATATGAGTTTTGATTTGTGGAAGGAATGTGGAATCAGCCTAACTTCAAACACACCACAAGATAAAAGAGATTTTCAGCTCCAGCAGCCGTTAGCTGTATTTGGTGGAATGTTACAATGCTCTGCTTGTTGAAGGAAAAGAAAGATTTTAAACATTTTCCCACCATATCTAATAACTTTTTCTAAACCTATACACGCTGCTATACAATGAGTTGACACATTCCTATTATATCTGATATAGGAAGATTACATAATTAATGAATGCAATGTGTTTACTCCCTAACCCAAACCCTAAATTCTTCCCCCCCGCAGCCTAACCCTAAGTCCCACTCTGACGCAGCCTAACCCTAAGTCCCCCCCCCCCCCTGACGCATCCTAACCTTAAGTCCCCGGCAGCGGCGCTTCTGAAAATGAATGGGTGAGTATGCGAATAGCATTCTCACTCATTCATAAAAAAAAATCAGAAAGGGCTGTCATTCGTAATAGGGACAGCTGAAAACCAACTTTTGGTTGCCCCTATATCGCAATGCAAGCCCTCGCAGCGGGGACTCACAATGATATATGCTGTATATATTTGGATGTGGTTATAAAAATTTCAATCCATGCTTATTAAAATGCATATCTTACTAATTCTTTAAGTACTACAAAATAAGCTTCTTCTGGCCAAAGAACCAGCAGACAAGACTCACTTGACACATCTAGTGTGACATTTTCAAAACCATGATGACCTTATATTCTAAGATTAGGATAACCTTACTACTGCATTAGCCTCTACCACCTCTAATGGGTGTCTGTTCCATTTCAGTTAAGGCCTTGTTTTCTAATACCCATCTGCTACAAAGGATTGTGCTGGGGTTTTCTTGTTTTTGTTTCTGAGAAGCAGAATAGTTTGTGATTGCATGCAGTTTAGGATTGGGGGTACACAGATTGTAAAGTAAAAATGAAAGTTTTAAAATAATAGCAGAGAGAGAAGAGTCTGTACTGTATGTCTTACTACTACATACCCTCCAACATGACCCATTCCATTAGGTACAAAATACTCTGCTCCTCAGTTTCCAACTGTCAGTTACTATGGTACTATGGTAACCTCCTTTGTTGAAGAGACAAATAATTTTTAAATATCAGTTAAGTCATTTCACCAGATGAGTGTGACAATTGTAAGCTCATGTTCGGAACATATAGTAGCTAATGGAATGGGTTATGTTGGAGGGTCTGCTACTGTATGCTGGCTCACTTTGACCACTGATTTCATGGTAATATTTCACTTTCACTAGAAGTTAATGGTTAACCTTTGGTTATAGGTTAACTACTTGGTTCATGACTTCTGTGTTGCAATAATGGGGGATGATGCTGTTACAGAGTATTAGTTTGTCGCTGCACTCTTTCTACATTCTGGAAATTATTGTGGACCACAGTAGCAGTGGTGAGTCCCAGAGTACACTGAAATCCTATTCTATCCTCATTACACTCACTATGGCCCTGACATTAACACTTCACCCACATACAGTACATACATACAGAATATGATAGCAAGGTACAGATGTTCTCTAAATTGTTTTGTTAATGTTACTGTTTAGCCAAAGATTTCATGTTGTACTTGCTTTCTTACTATCAATGCAATAAATTTACTGTCCATCTCTCAATGTTACAGAAGATATTGTTGCTTGGTGGATGTGAAATAATGTATATGTGTTGTTATTAGTCTATTTTCTATGATGCATATTGTTTATATTATATTATTAGTACAGGTGCAAATATGTACAATAGCTTGGGGACCAGACAGATACAATATACTGGTATATCATCTTTTTGTTCTACCACATCTTAGTATTTTCTTCCAGCAGAAGAAAGGTCTTTTGAGGTCTTGAAGCCTTATGTTCAGAAACATCTAGGAAAACTTTTCATGTTGGGCCAATAAAATGTATAACAACTGCAAAGGAATCAAATTTCCTCCAAAGCCATTAAGTCTTGTGCCTCTGTGCTCTACAGGAACCAGTTATTGAATGTGGTATAATATTACAAAACCAGGTGTCAAAGCTGCAGCCTTTTATAGCCTGTTGATTAATCGCATGGGTCAGAATATCTTAAAATACGCAATGTCAAGCCAATAGGAAAATTCTAAGAATTGTGTTCAATTCATAAGAAACGTTGCACTCAATACATTTTTTAATTTACAAACAAAAAAAAAAGATTGCTGCCATTTTTGTTTTTACTTAAGTCTGAGTTAATATTAAACAACACAGGGACTGCACCTTAACTTTTATCTCAGTATAAGTTTAAATACCACATTTAATCAAAGGAAAGAGGAATCAATGTATAAGAAGATATCTGACACCTAAATAAATGCAGTCATTAATAATATCGGTCCAAATTCAGATCTTCGTCTTACACCTGATCGGCATACAAAGTGCGTCCGATCGGCATACTTACCCAATCATTCATTCATGTATTCGGAAACTGCCCCTGCAGACCCACTGCAGACCTGCCGGATAGGTGAGTATTACAGGGGAGTCTATGGAGAGTTTTATGGTTAGGAGTGTATGGAAAGGTTTAGGGTTAGGCTGCGGGGAAGGGAGCCTTAGGGTCAGGCTGCGGGGAAGATAAGGATAGGGTTATGGTAATGTAAGGGGATGGTTAGGGTAAGGATTAGGGTAATTGTTGGGGTTACAGTAATGCTCACCATTTGCTGCTCCATCTTCTTTCTTTGGTAGATCGATTGCTTCTCCTCCTCTGTGAGGCAAAAGCAATGGAACTAGCTGTGAGAAAACAGGGCCATTCTCAGCGATGACCCACACCCTGTGTGATTTATGGTGTTTTATAACCATTTAAATGTAAAGTTATGTGCATATAAGCATATAATTAAGGACATATTTTGCATTTAATCATAATTTCTACATGAAGGTGCAATCATCTTCACCTTACATACCACACATGCCATCTCAGCTGTCCTCAATAGGAACTTGGGGTATAGAGTAGGAGTATTAATGTCTTTATAACTTCCATAATACAAACATCAATTATTTGTTATTTTTAAAACTATTCTGCTTCCAAGGTCATTTATAATGCTGAAGAACAAATAGAATGCTCTAAAAGCCACTACCCCTCTTTACTTATTGGGGTATGACCTACGAAACTCTCACCTATGTTTAGTAAACGCTAAAAATAAATCTTCATGGTTTCCAAGCTATGTATGTTTACCATTTAGCAATCCATGTTCACACACCAGTTTAATGAGACACATTCTTCCCAACACATTACACATTACTCATGTTTGCAAAAAAAGTTGAAGTTTGTGAGATAACGGACTGTACAAGGCCCAGCACTCAGGTCACATTACAAGTTTGACCTCTCATAAAGACTTTCCTGCTTTACTAGTAATGCTTCATTGTCTGCATCTATGTGGATCAGTCCTAAGACAACTGCTTTGGGGCTATGCAATGATTCAAGTTCATCTAGTTTTGCTGCCTTCCTGACTTTGCAACATTTAAATGTCCCTTTTGCATGTCTCCTTTGAGCTGTACATTGTCTGTTATTTTTCCACTGAGTTTTGTAACAGCCCATGCCCAAATGTAATGTATTTTCTGTCAATCTGTCTATTTTATTAATGTCTTTCTGAAGACAGTGCTCAAGGTGAGGTCATACCATTGACCTTTCTGTTTTGTTAATGCTGCTGTCAACCCTGTCTACACATTCCTGTGGTGACTAATTGCTGTCTTTAACCTTCAACTTCAACCTGACCTTATCTTTGCCTTACTTCCTTGGTACCCTAGTATCCTGTGATACTGACTCATTATGTGTTCACTACTTTGAAGATGCATAAAGTGTCTCCTATACAGAGCTTATCTAAATAGACCCATGGTGTCTTCCCTAACTAAACAGTGTAGTTATACTCTGTAGGCTGTCTTTAGTTAAAGATAAGAATTCTTTATGTGTGACTTCTACTACAGAAAGAAAATGCTACTCTCTTACAGTAACAGTATGGCATGGAGATGGCTTTATATTCTTCCACATCTGTTCCTGTGCATGTTATGTTAAGCAAATCAATATGAATTTGTTTCCTAACTGACCTTTCGTCTTCCCCTCACAGTGGCAAACGCAGGATTTTGAAAGGGGGGGGTTTACAATATGTGTAATACATGTGGGATATATTAGCATATCTCCCAACACTTTGGAGTCCGAAAACGGGACAAATAAGCTCCTCCCTGTTCAAGCTCTGCTCCCACCCCGCCCCCACTGTCATACCACACGGTATGTGTTAGGGAATTAGACTGTAATGTGGCAGAGGTTGAGGTACTGTTTAAAATTGTAAAGAGCTAATTAATATGTTAAAAAAAACATATCTAAAATGATCATACTGATTAAATGGTCGTAGTATCTGACTGCCAAAATAACTAAGATGTCCATTAACGTTCTTTGCAAAAGCAGGAAGTTTATAATGTAGATTTAAAAATAATAAAAATAAAATAAATATACATTAAGAAATTGCATTGTTATTGTCTGTAACAAGTCCTTTTACACATTAAAATAGTAGTTTTATATTGCAGGAACAGATCTAATAGCAAGTATACAATGCATTAGTAGAGCACATTACACAATGTACAGAGCCTGTGTGAGTGCATAAGCACTGTTGAATATGTTGTGACACATTTACCATCCTCACCTGCTTTCCTATTGCAGCACAGGCCAGGATCATCTTCCTCCATGACAGTCTGCCCCACATGGCTGCTAGGCCATGCCATTTCGCGGCACCCATGAAGCCATACCCCTTTTTGAGATTTTCCTATTTTTGCACATTTTTCTATTTTTTTTTCCATTTTTCAATTTGGGGAGTTTCTGGGCAACCAGAAAACCCCCTGGGTGCGCCACTGCCTCAGCTTCAGGAATCAGAACACAGCAACCCCTGAAAGTTACATGTGAGAAGGTGAAATAATCTGGAGAAAAGGAGAATCCAACTTAGGTTCAGTACATTGCCCAATAAAGGAAGAAATAGTAAAGGCAGCTTCCCTCCAGGTGGTATAACCATTGTCTTATATACATGGTTGCCTTTCCTGCACTTATAGTAACTGTGGTCCGTAGTGTCTTTACTGTCTGGTATATGCCATGTGTATGTAGGTATGTTCTATAAAGCTTAGTTACAGTGCCAATTCAAGTATACTCACAAAGATAATTATATGCCAACGCACACTAAAACTACATGGCTGCATATATGGTGGTAAGGGCCATTGTTTTGCCTTTTATGTTGTAGCCACAAATTGTGACTACATTCCGCACAACACTGTGTTTATCATATATGCATTCTTTAGTAGCATTGCACACAAATGTTAAAGTGGCTGATTATGTCTGTGTAACATTGCAGCATTAAATATGACAATGCAGAGGTAATATTTGCATACACAAATTTGAAAGCTGACACCAAGTTTGATACCGCAACAAGTTTATATGCAAGGCACACAAATCCCCTGGGGATTTGCAAAGACGCATTGCTTCTTATAGGGAAATAGCATCATACAGCTGTTCCAGGCCTTCAGTTTTATATTAGAGCCCTTCCTAGCTGTCATTAAATTCAGGATTTCCTCCATTAGAAGCCAGGACTAACTGGATAAGCATTGAATTTCACAAAGCATGATTTCTGGAAAGGAAGACATAGTTTAGACATTTGTGAACATGTCTTTTGTCATTTAAACTGGAATGCAACATACAATTGGTCCGCATTTTATAAATTTAAAGCAGCAGCTTATGTATAATAAATATAAAAATAGTGTAAAGTGTAAGAAAACCGGGGACATGAAAATAATTTATTAGGATCAGGTTCTCAGGGTCATCATTAGTATAAAGAAAGGATCACAAGTCCCACTATTGTGATATCCCTTGGTTTTGCTCTTGCTGTATCTAGTAAACAAAAATATAGGGGTACATTTAAAGATAATACTGAATTGATCGCTGCTCGCAGAGAGACTGGCTAAAATAACATAAGTGTTTTTGAATACTTATTAATCTTGCAAGGGTTAGTAATACGTTGCAAGCTGTATGCCATCGTCATTCTTTTTCTCCCTTAGTTCTCATTAAGTTGCAACACTGTTTTAGGCATGTCCTGGTTGGGTAAGTATCATCTGGACTATACATTTATATATGCATGTGTATATGGGCCTGATCTAGAGGTACGCCGATGCGCTGTGCTTACTAAAGCACAGCGTATCGGCGTTCACTTACCTTGACACTCCCCCTGTGCGGGCGTATGGCCCCTTCCTTACGCCGGCTGAAGGCTACCCTAACTTCATC
>WWET01000213.1:55219-75411 GCA_011038615.1 Limnodynastes dumerilii | reverse complement strand
CCAAAATCCTACTCAGCCTAGATGCAGAAAAGGCATTTGACAAGGTGTCATGGCTTCATCTATATAGGATATTTGAGGCGCGTACTTTTGGGAATGCCTTTTCACAGTTTGTGCAATTCTTATATCGTGCCCCTGAAACCCATTTGGCTATTAATGGAGAACTCAGCCCTCCTATCCACATGACCTGAGGAAAGAGGCAGGGTTGCCCCTTATCCCCCTTGTTCTTTAATCTAGCCTTAGATCCCTTACTTAGGATACTTCAAAAACACAACGACTTCCAGGGTATAAAAATGGGCACATTCACCACAAAAATCACCGCCTTTGCGGATGACCTGCTCTTGTACATATCTAATCCAAAAGATTTACTACCTATAATATTTAACATAATTAGACAATTCGGCCTGGTCTCTGGCTTTTTCATTAATCAGGATAAATCTATAACAATGCTACTGAACAAAAATATATTTCCTCCTTGGAGTTCCAGTTATCAATTGCAATGGGCCAAAAAGGCGATAAATTATCTCGCAGTACAGATTCCTGAGGACATTACTAACATTTACTCCCTGAATATACATCCTCTGATTACTAAAGTGGTGGCAGAAATTAGGGTGTGGGAGGGTCTGCCTGTTTCGTACCTGGGCAGAGCAGCTCTTATAAAAACGGTCAGTTTCCCCAAATTGTTGTACCCTCTCCAGGTTTTACCCATAACACTGAAAGGGAAAGATGAAAAAAATTTTAATTCCGTTTTCCGTAAATTCATTTGGAAACAAAAACCCCCTAGGATTAGTTTATTTAAGCTACAACAGTGAGTAGATTGGGGAGGTATAAATTTCCCTAACCTTAAGCAATATAGCCACGCAAGCAACCTGAGGATAATAAGAGACTGGTTAAACAATTCAAATACATATACAAATCACAAAATAGATCAATCTTTTATCCCAAACATTAATCTCATTAACTTCCTACATATGACTCAAGCGGACATGACAGGAGACATGTTAGACAACCCATTACTGATGGCGGCTTGGTTCACTTGGAAAGCGGTCCATAAAAGGAATAAATTAAAACATACAGTTTCCCTGTTCCAAACCTTGGTGCAAAATCCGCATTTATAGGGGGGACAAGCGACCTTCCCGTTTAATCAATGGAAAGCTAAAGGCATAAAAAATCTGCATACCCTGGTTGACCCAAGACATCAATCACCACTAACAGTGACTGAACTCCTATGGAGACATGACTTACCAACGTCACAGACGTGTCATGCCTTTCAAGCGCAGCACTATGCTAAACAAGTAATGGACTTTCTATCTCCCAAGGACTGGCACAATGATCTAGACAGGGAACTAATTCAACCAATGAGTGGTAGGGGGGCCATATCACAAAATTACAAGCTCCTTAATCGATGTATTACCAAACATGTGAAACACACCCATGGTCGGACATATTCCCAGATTTTGAAAACTTGCATAAGGCATTAGTTTACTCATATAAGGTCTTACCAGCTAGTACATACAAAGAGTTGTATCTGAATATATTTCATAGAGGCTATCTATCACCTCAGATTTTGCATGGGTCTGGCTGACACGAGTGAATGCCCCAAGTGTGGATCACATGAGTCTACCTTATACCACTGCCTTTCGGAATGCCCGCCTATAAATCATTTTTGTAAGCAAGTTCAGCTTTACACATCAAACCATTTATTGGAATATGTCCCTTTAACACCACTCTGGGCGGTCTTGGGTATACCAAACCGAACACTCAAATTCACAAAAGGTAGTCGAAAATTGTTGTTAATCGTTTCAGCAGTAGCCAAGTAATGTATAATGCAGCAATAGATCCAGACATCCCCACCGACACTAATGATGTTCCACCAAAAACTCTTCCATGTGTTTAACGTGGATTGGTTACAGGCATCTATACACAAAAAACGAGACACACAAAAGTTTTTGGGAATATGGGAGAGCTTTATTGAAATCCTTCCTGACACAAAGAAAACATGTATCCATAAATGCTTTCATAATACTTATTGGTATGAACTTAGAACACATGCCAATGATCCATCTATTATATTAAGGGATGGTTCTCCTCTGATGAACATTGACCAGAATACTTGTATGTGAATAAAATGAATAAACCTGTCTGCATGCTAATTACTTAACATACTATACATGGTTCAGAAAGTGATGCTGTATTTGACTTCACCCATGATGAGGCTGTAATTGTGATTCTTGATTCTGTAAACTCTGGATACAGAGAAAGCCTTATTATGAAAGCCTTATTAAATGCTAGATGTTTCATACATGGGACATTGCTATCTACTGTATGTTGATTTTTTGGCTTAAACAACGTTCTACCTCATTGAGTCTGTGTACATTTTTTGTATAATTTTTCTTTTTTCTGTTTTTTTTTATTTTCGTTTTTAATGCAATACGTGGGATCACCATCCTTGTACATATATTTATAGTATATGGATCTTTGCTAAATAATGAAAAAGAAAGATACTTTCTGATACCACTGAGTGCTGGCTATTGTGTATCTAGTGCACATATATTGTTTTATATTATCTTTTCAGCCGTTGCATGTTGCATCTACTATATGTTGAACATAGGATTTGTGCTTGGGTGCTTGCTTCAGCATACTGCTGTTTTTATATATATATATATATATATATATAAGCCATTGTATTCCTGATAAAAGGTTAGATTCTGTGGGATCTTTCATTTCCTCACACAAAACCACTGGGGTATATTACAGAACTTTATGAAGAGATTTAGGGGTTAGAATGTGAGAGCAGCATGTCAAGGAAGGGTGAAGCTATAGTAGAATGTGTGTTTTCCCAGTTGTTTGCAAGTATCAGATCTTTAGTCATAATATACCTTCATATTTCCTGAGGTCTGCAGAACAGAGGAATGTAGTTAATGCAAACCTTTCTCACCAGCAGATGTATCATTACTCCACAGGCTCTCTTAGAGAATGGACTTAATTGTGAGTGTTCTTTGAAAGAATTTTTTATTTTTTTTTAAACTTTCTTTATTGGAGTATACACACATAATACAGAGTTTTACACGGAAATCCGCAAATCAAACATCACAGAATATAGAACAATATCAAAACGTCATATGCATTAAAAAAAAGTTCTATTCCATAGTAAGTCTCATCACCCCTCAGCAGCAGCTACAAGAAAAAGTACATTTTATATATAAGGATTTATTGATAAAGTAAATCATAACCTTTAACCATAACTCCTCCCCCTGACTTCGCTTCTTAACACATAGGTTCATGGAGTGAACCCATATAAAGGTAATTATTGTGATCTCAAATTGATCTCACTTTTTATCCAGATATAATATATGGAAAATATTATATTATATGGATGTCATATGTGTATATCCATATTATAAATATCATTGGAAGTGTAAAGCTATTTCAACAGTGATATAACCAACACAATAATGTTGGCTGTATTATTGTACACAGGATTCGAATTTAGAAATTTTTTATTTTATTTTACTAAAATATCTGAATTTAACAGCTCGATATTTACTGTCCCCAGTAACTGCTACACCCGTGATAAATATTACTGTTCCCGATACCTGCTGCTCTCTGCTGTGCTTTCCTGGTTAGTGGTTAGGGTTAGGAATTAGAGATAGGGTTAGGATTATTGTAATGCCGAACAAAAATTCCAGCATTACAATACTCTATCAACAGGTATAGCGGTAACAACCCTGGCTGATAAAAATGGCGATCAATGAGTGCTAGCGACATTCATGTCATCAGAACAGCATAGCACACCCGTGTAAGCTCTGATGATAGAATTCTCTGATCTTTGCAATTCAGAAATGATGATATATCCATGTCACTGTGGAAAATATATAAGATTTACTGCATTATGGTAGTATTGTAAAGATAGGTCAATAGCGCTAAAAAAAACATGGTTGGGGTGTGACACCCCTGAGTGATATGGGTAACAGGTTTTATTTTGGATTGCAGAGAGGTGAAACAACGTTAGAAAACTCTGAATAACTTTACACCAGCGTTTAGTAATTTAAAATTAATTTTTAATACATTTTCAGGCTGCTTCAGATTAGCAGAAAACTTATTTATGAATAGCAAAACAAAACACTTGGTTACAAAAATCTTTGTTGTTCTGATTCATAGGGCCTCATTTACTAAAGTCGATTTTTGGCAGCGATTCTACATCGATCATCATCGCTGTGTTTTAGCAGCGTTTTTTTTTTACCAAAAATCGCGGCATTTACTATGCCCGTATTTTTGGCATTGATGTAGAATCGCCGTCGATGTTGATCGATTTTAAAATTAAAAATTTGCCATGCTTTTCTATTGAAAAGCACAGCGATTTTCCATCTCAAAATCTACATGCATTTTTCTATCACTTATCCTGCCGACGCATATACTACTATAAGGAAAAGCATGGCCATATGTTTGTGGCCATGCTAATCCTCATAGTAGTGTAAGCAGCAGCCTGATAAGTGATAGATTTCTCTAAGCAAATGTGTAATGTGTCCCTAAAAAATGTAACAAATGACCCAAATAAAAATTTCATCGCTCTGTCGCTAGAGGGCACCCTTTTATAGGAAAAATTACGCCATAAACACTAGAGCGCTCGCTAGAGCCCCCTAATGTAGATTGTCATTTTTTTTTAAAAGGGTGCTCTCTAGTGACAGAACGGTCATTAGTAGCAGGGACGCAGAAGAGAAAGAAGGGATGCATCGTGGCAAGTGCCAGAAGAGGCCGAAGACCAGCTGCAAACACTGATACAACCTCTTCAAGCAAGCTGACAAGCATCTTCAAGCAACATTTAAAGAAGATCTTCACAGAAAGCTGAAAATCCAAGCAAGTCATCCCAAGACAGATGAGGTGAGTCTCTACATTTATTTATTATTTTATTACACATTTGTAATGCTAAATACACTTTAGGGTACATAGTGTAACAGTGGCCACCATTCTATTCAATCTACACAGTAAGGGACATTTTTAACACATTTTATTCAGGGTTTAACATGTAGTGTTAGGTCATTTAATATTGAAATGTTTATTTAGGTAATTTGTTGAATTTTTTAGGGACACACAACACATTTGCTTATAGATTCACTTATCAGGCTGCTGCTTACACTACTATAAGGATTAGCAAGGCCCAAACACATAGCCATGCTTTTCCTTATAATAGTATATGCGTCGGCAGGATAAGTGGTAGAAAAATACAGATAGTGGTTTTTACTTAGTGAGAAACACATGACAACTATGTTGATATGTGTTTTTCTATTAAAGTGTGTGTCACTTTCTATGAAAGCGCCTCACACAGGAGGTGCTTTTTTACCAGCCCTCAAATATCGCACTAGAGGCAATTTATTCAAATCGCATTTAGTGAATCCACCATCTTCTATGTTTTACATTACAAAAATCGGTACTGGGAGGGTAGATCAATGTTTGTTGAGTTGGTTGTTAAAAAGCCCAAAGTACCGGGACTTTGGCTTTAGTGAATACGACAATGGTGAAAAAAAAGCTAAAGTCCCGGGACTTTGGGCGATTTTGCCAACATCTACTTTAGTAAATGAGGCCCATAGACAGAACATTCAAATTATGTTACTATATCATTCATTTTACTCTTTTAACAAGCAAGTTTTACACTTCGTAACATTAATAAATTTCGCTTCACTACTAAACCTGAGTGATATGGGTAACAGGTTTTATTTAATCTTTTTTCCACTAGCTTTCAATATTACAAGTAATAATTGTCACTCAATACTTTAAATTTAAATTATAACCCTAACACCACATTATATGGAGCAATTAAAGCATGAACTTGAGAAGAAACAGATAAAGCACACTTTATAATACCATTACATATAGAATATTAGTATTTATGCTCAAAAAGTAATCAATGTGGCTAAAATTATTGCTAAACAATGTAATTAAGTCCACTCTCACCCCACTCCACTATATCTCCCTTGTTTTTCGCCGTTAGCACTTTGGGCCTGATCCAGACCTAAGCCGATGCGCTGTGCTTACTAAAGCACAGCGTATCGGCGTTCACTTACCCCAACACTCCCCCTGTGCGGGCGTATGGCCCCTTCCTTACGCCGGCTGAAGGCTACCCTAACTTCAGCCTCATTAAACTACCTCCCCCCGCCCACCTACACTAACCTGAACGTAGGGACGCTGGGGGACGTCCCCTCCAGCGTTCCTACGGCGCTGCTACGGCCGCCCGATCCACAATCGGCCATTGCCGTAGCGACGCCAGGCAACATCTGCCCGGCGCATGCGCAGATCGGCTGAAAAGCTGATCTTACGCTTACGCCCGCCATCCTAGCGACGGCGGGTGTAGTTCTGGATCAGGCCCTTTGTCCCTGTTCTGCTCTGCCAGCACTTCTCTCTCTCTCTCTCAAACTGTTTCACCGTCTCTGCGGTTCTTGTTGCTACCTCTCTCTCTTAGTCTCTCAACCCGCTTTACTGTCTTTGGGCCTGATCCAGAGCAACGACCGCAAGCGAGCGTACGACGAGCGTATGCGAAAATTCGGCGAAAAATTCGCAACGCGCATGCCCAGTATGACAGCTTCCGGTCGCCCGAGCGTCATGAGCGAATAGCGGGCGTATTGTGAGCGTATTTTTCGCTCGCGGGGCGTGCGTTCTTTACGATGGTCGGCTGGGCGCCCGTTTTACTACAGGGAGGCGGGGATAGCCATTTAAATTGTACAGTATGGGCGTGCTAAGCCCATACGCTCAGCGTATTTTCTGCGAATTTTCGTACGGCCGACGGTCGTACCCAGTGTAGGGTATAGGCGTCGTATGCAGGTACTTTACTATGGGAGTGTTAGGGGCGTGTATGTTGATACGCCCGAGCGAACGTTCGCATTCGCCCGTCGTGCGAATTTTCGTAGCGCTGGATCAGGCCCTTTGTGTGTTTTACCCCCACCGACACTTCTCTTCAACAATTCTTCCCAGCTGTGACACCTCTCTCTCTTGTCCTCTCGTCCCACTCTGCTGTCTCTATGCCTTCTCTGCCATTACCAACCCCTTCCTTTACCTCTCTCTCTTATCCGATCGGCTATCTCCGCTTCCTTCTGTTCTCACCGACACCTATCTCCAACAATCCTTTTCAGCTGTGACTCATCTCTTTCTCCCTTGTCCTCTCGTCCCG
The DNA here is from genome assembly GCA_011038615.1 of Limnodynastes dumerilii. Lineage (NCBI taxonomy): Eukaryota > Metazoa > Chordata > Amphibia > Anura > Limnodynastidae > Limnodynastes > Limnodynastes dumerilii. Next base: position 68,252 of record WWET01000213.1, on the reverse strand, counting down.
CTCAGCTGTCTCTGATGATCTCTCCCTCTGTCAATCTCCCCAGCACCTTCGCTCATCGGCTCTGTTATCAACGCTCTCCGCTTTCGAAACCTTCAATAACTTTATCTCCGACTTTCTAATATTACTTCTTCACTTTCCCCCTCAGCACCACTGCCTCTTCTCTCTGTCCATCCCTCACACACACTAACTGCCAACTCCAACAGATTCTCTCGTTCCTCTCACCTTCCTCGAACTTTCTAGAGTCCTAACGTGCTACACAGCGCACCTCTGTTTACTGGCTAATGCTTAGCAACAGCCCTTTTCCCATCAGCTGGCTGCCTCCCATCTACAGCCCTCGCGCACCCCGTAACCCACAACTTCCAATCCAGCACTGCAGGGGTACCACAGGGGGATACTCTTAATTCTGTGGGTGCTGCAACTGTCTACTCATTGTACCCCAATACAATAATATACTTATGCTTATGTGGAAATGCTGAAGGAAGAGGAGAAGGCAGCACTTCACCTGATGTGTGTCTGTGTATGTGGGGTAGATGTAGGTGATAATGTGGTCCTTGGCTAAAGGGTTCTTAGTGCTAGGGGTTTGTAAGTGGTATTGTGATTGGTATTGACAGGGGCAGGTTGTGTTACGGCTGATAACAGGGCTGGTCCGTTGAAAAGATGAGACTGTTGTTGCTGGGGACAATATCTATTATTTGTTGCTGTACTTGTGTTGCAGATTGCTTAAGTGACAGTGCAGGATAACCCCAAATGGTAGAAGGAGGTAGTATGGGTAATCATGATACGGTAAATATAGCAACACTGGTAGTGTAAAACTTTGCACACGTAAGTACACGGGTAATTCATTGTGGTAACGCACTCACATTTATCCTGCCTGATAAATCAGATAATCATGCTCATCAGATAATCTCATACACGTCCCCTGCTCTTGCCCTCGGATGTGTCGGCTGGGAAGGTGTCCTCGTAGCACCTTCTTGGGTGTTGGACGGGGTTGTGGCGCAGTCGACTTCTTCTGGGGTTAGTAGGCTTCTACTGGTGTCAGCGGAGTGTTCAGCAGACCTGGCTGTCATCAAATCACAGGGAGGCTTCCTTGTCTCGCGGTCAGGCTAGGCTACTGCGGCCTCTGTGGGTGTGAGATGTTAGGTGCATTGAGGAGATAGGGAGAGCAGATTTCACTCATCCCGGAAGGACTCCCGCTTGTGCCATTGTTGATTCCTGTGATCAGTGTTGGTGGAGATAGGGGTGGTCTGAAAATACAGACATTGGGCCAGATCCAGAACAACGCTTGTGAGCAAATTTACGCGTGGCGGAGTCGTAAAATCGCGTTTTGGTAAGTACTGCGCATGCGCATCATAGAAAATACGCTCCGTAATGTAGTGTAAATGTGAACGTATGGGCCATTCACGTATGTGTCGCGTAAATCTTTACGCGTGGGCGTGCCAATTTTACGTGAGTCTAAAATACGTCGGAAATAAGCTATGTAGGTGGGGGTTTGTATTTAAAGTGTACAGTATGGCCGTGCTTAGCTGCGTAACATACGTACATGAGCGGATGACATCGGTCATGTGGGCAAAAGTTAAGGTAGGGTTTGGAAAGCGGATCTCGGACAAAATACGTACATTCAAGGGGTGTGCCAAGGGGAGTGTATAGAAGGTATGCACGTGTAAATACGCTACACGAGTAAACGTATTACAAGTGGAGTTCTGGATCTACCCCATTAACCCTACCCAAACCCCTGTTTTATGAACTGTACCATGAACTTAAACTTTTAACCACTTTCATTATCAATGGACCTTCACTGCATCGGAGAACAATACCTTTATTCCCTGATTGCCCTCTTCTCTGCCACCGCCAGCTTACAGGTCACTTTATTACACTGTAAGCCCGTGTGTACAAGCATTCTAATATACCTTGGCATCTCATCCTCCACCCCATCCCCACCAATGCTGATCACAGGAATCGACATCAGCACAAGTGAGAGACTCATCGGAATGAGTGAAATCTGCGCTCCCCATCTTCCCACTGCACCTAACAACTCACTCCCACAGAGGCAGCAGCAGCCTAGCCTGACTGAGAGGCGAGGAAGTCTCGCCGCCAACATGACCACTGACAGGGCTGCCAAACACTCTGCTGACACCAGTAGAAGCCTACTAACAGCAGAAGAAGCCGACTGTGCCTCAACCCTGACCAATACCCATGGAAGTGCTACAAGGACACCTTCCCCGCCGACACATCCGAGAGAAACAGCAGGGGACAATGCATGGGAGTATCTGATGAGCCACAGTAGGGGTTTGCAAGTGGTATTGTGGTTGGTATTGAACAGGGGCAAGTTTAGTCATGGCTGATAATGGGGGTTGTCTGGTGAAGTGATGAGAACCTTTTCACATTATTGTGCTAATGTTTGTCTGGTTCCACCAGAATGCTACATATTACTCCTGTTCCCTATTAAATAATTTATCATTTGGCAGCCATATTGTAACACACTGATAAATAAATGAGGACAAGTGAGATGTGGAGAGAGGACAGAGGCTGAGGTGCCTGTGATGTCTCTCCCTTTCTATATTACTACTATAACAATGATAGTTTTTGGATTTAAATTGCAAAAGTCATTAATAGACTCATTGGTATCCAAGTACAATAAATGGATGGTATTATCTAGAGGTATTCATGTGCACCTGCTTTCTATTACCTTATAAATTGATTTGAGCAACCTCCATTTTGGATGTATGTTTTAAAGCATGTCTGGGATAGCAGCTGACAAGGGGTGCTATCTGAGAGTGGCTGTTTTTGAGACTTGGGGACCACTGCCAGGGGTGAGCTCTCAATTTAAAAATACATGATAAATGACCCAAAGTTGGGACTCTGACAATTTAGGACCACCAAACAGAGAAGCCTTGTAAGTGGCTGGTGGCTTATCATATATCTGCAGATGTATGTAACTGATTCTCTGACTTTTATTTTAAAGATAGAATGTTATGGTTTGTTACTGGCTAATTGCAAGAGTGTCGGGCCTTTTTGTATTTATGTAAACTCCCCTTACCTTGCAGCAGCTGCATTATGGGCTCTATTTATAGATTTGATTTCATTTTTAAGTGATAGTGGCAGTTTTTAAGAGAAAAACATTGGTGGTTCAGGGAGTTTGCAAATGAAATGCATGAAAGAATCAGCATGATTCCTTATGCAACTTACCTCTCAGTAATAAAGAGCAGGGTCTTCTTTCTGCGCATGCAATGAAAATGTAAAGCATCGGCTAATAATAGAGCCCTATATTACCTTATAAACTGATTTGAGCAACCTCCATTTTGGAAGTTTGTTTTAAAGCATGTCTGGGATAGCAGCTGATAGGGGGTGCTATCTCATTGTGGCTGTTTTGGAAACTTGGGGACCTCTGCCGGGGGGGGGGCTCAATTTAAGAATACATGATATATGACCCAAAGTTGGGACTCTAACAATTTTAGAGTTAGGACCACCAAACAGAGTAGCCTTGTAAGTGGCTGGTGGCTTATCATATATCTGCAGATGTATGTAACTGATTCTCTGACTTTTATTCTAAAGATAGAATGTTATGGTTTGTTACTGGGTAATTGCAATAGTGCCAGACCTCTTTGTATATATATATATATATATATATATATATATATACACACACATACTGTGTATCTTTTATATTTTGCAGACTTCTACATACTGATTGTGGAAGACAGGAGAATGTCTGGCTATGCGCATGTTAAATGCTCCGCAATAGATCTCCAGGAGTTCGCTTGGAGATTCGTCCGCCAGGGCAGTGTATCCCTTCCATCCACCTAAATTCTGTAAGGTGTGTATAGGTGGGGGGGATTTAAACTTTACAGTCAGGGCATTTCCGTCCGTGAGGATCAGTGGTCGTACAGACTTTATTGAGTCTAAATCCAGCCCTTTATCTGCAGAGTTCTCTGATCTCTATAGCAGAGTTTCCTCTTTGAGTAGAGGTGTTACCCCTGGCAATCAATCACATTCTAGCTGTCATCATCAGGATTTTACTGGGTAAATGATAGCTAGAATCTGATTGGGTGCTACTGGCAACACCTGTTTGATGTTTGATAAATATACCTCATGATGATTTATTCATCTCATTTTGGGAAATATTTAAGAAGATTTGCTGCATTGTAGTGGCAATTGCGCAGATATTGCTCCTGTTCTTCATTGGACCTTTTATCATTAGCAAGTGTTAATGGGGACAAGTGATCCATATTGCTAAATATTAACTTATTTTTAGCTTAACATATTTAAAAACTGTTGTACAAAATTTGGATAATATTAGTCATTGATATTCTAGTAATTCTGTGCTAATGTATGTTTGAGAAAGAGCTGTATCTGTACTGATCTATATCTGTACTGATGAATCCTATGTAAGCTCTGATGGGCAGGATTCATCTCCATAGGTTGTAAGCTATTATGAGGAGGGCCATCATCAGGGTAGGACTGCCGTGACTTTTCTCCTGTCTCTCGGAAAGAGAGAAGAGGGCACAGTGGTGATACTTACCTCCGCTCTCCAGCAGCAGGTATTGGTAATTCACTGTCACCAGTCTCCTTGCACTGGAGAGCTGTAGCAAGCTGCACGTCAGTGGTCTGATGCGTAGGGAAGCCCTCCGCTGTGAATCATGACTACAAGTCCTACGTTAGGGGGTGCAGCGCTAAGTGCCAGGCCCCACAATTTCTGGTGGTGGTCTTGCTTATGAGCAGGGTTCCCTCCCCCCTCCCTCCTTATATTATGATATATAACAATATGCAATTATATTCCAGAGATCCAGGATGATGAGCGATTGCCACACGTGGAGTCAGGAAGGATTTTTTTTCTCTCAATGAGACAGAATTGGCTGAAATGTTTCCTGGGGTTTTCTCGCCTCTGGATCTACAGAATTAGATTTTACTTTAGTGATTCATAAATAACAGCAATATTTTTGATAAAATGTCTGCATATTGTTCAGCAAATAAAATCATTTGGATATAAATTATGTGTCATTATTGGTTCAATTTAATTGCATTCAATCATCATATGAACTTTAATAAGTTAAATGATAGGGACTTCCGGGGGGCGGCGCACCAAGGTGGCCGCGTTTCATCTTAGCTCCCGGTGGCTCTGCTCATTAAAGCCAGCAACGCAGCACATCGGTATCTTTTTCCTCTACTGAATGGTGGGGATTGAGATTGTCACCCTACCGACCTGCTCACAACTGACCTGGCCATCGGGAGTAGGCTCATACCCCCGGAGCCATCTTACCTATACGGCCTGTGGTGACAAGAATTAGAGGTGGACGGGACACCCTGCTGGAGCCCAGGTGGCCCTGAATCACCACTGCAATCATCGTCGCTGACCTATCCTGGATGCCTGTAGTGCCGCACGTGTCCCTGCAGAAGTGAAGGAGTCTTTCGGCCGACGGTGAGGAGCCGGCGACCATCTTACCTATCAGGCCTGGTGTCGGAGTCGCGGAACTTGCCTCTGAGGACCTGGGGGTCGCTGCCGGGATCTCCGTCTGGGGGAAGCTGGGCAGGAATAAGAGGCGATCGGGACACCCTGCTGGGGCCTGGGAAGCCGTGAACCGCCGCTGCAGTTGCCTTCGCGGATCTGCCCTGGACAACTGTTCTGCAGCACGTGTCCCTGAAAAAGGTGGAGGAGTCTGTCCGCCGGAGGTGAGAAGGTAGCCAGGGCCCCTGTCACCGTGACCCTCTGAAAGAGTGCGACAGGAACGGCATACCACTGGATTCCTTGTGACCATCTTGTAGCCTAGAGGGGAGTCTATATACAACCAGGCCTGTCATCCTTGGGTGGGCCTGTGCACAGAATATCTGCATAGTACGTTGAAGGGCATCCGGTGGCCATTTTCCCTCTGTATAATAGTCCAGTGTGATCTGCAACGTTGTGCTGCCAAAAGCACCCTTTATTGTCTTTTACCTGCTGCGTATACTTGCACCTACTGCAGGTAAAGAAAAACCTTTTGTGGCTAGCTTGTAGCCTAGAAGGGATATTGCAATATGCTGGGTCATTTGTTCCAGGATTGCCCTGTGACAGACTGTTGGACACTCCCTAGAGACCAATTTCCCACTTATAACACAATTCTAACCCCCTGAGTTATCACAAAGAAGCCATCAGGAGCAGTTGGGACTCCCTTGTGACTCTTATTGGGCATAACCGTCCTATACAACTTGGAGAACTGATTGGATGCACAATAGAGGTCCCCAAAAAGTTAACACCCCAGTTTCACCGTCTTATAGGAATACAGCAATATCTTTCTCAGCTCTGACATACTAATTTCTATGAGAACTGCAACCAGCAACCCTCTGAGTACAGTGCCTAGCACAGGGCTTGCCCACCTTTGCCAGAACGCCCCTACTGTGAATACCTTTGCTATACATAGGGTTGGTTCTCTACTAATATATGAGTCATTGGGCCTGAATCAGAGGCTGAAAATAAGAACTTAAAGTTACACCTGGGCAAAACCATGTTGATTTCAGGGGGGGTCAAGTTAATTTTATTCTATGCATGCAGGGAGAATTCTTTGCTTTTACTTATTGCACACAGATACCTGATCAGCTTCACTTTTAAACTGCTAATTAGACTTGAGCTGGGAAACATCACCTTTTAACTATAATACTGTTGCAACAAATGAAATTTGACTCCCCTGAAATCAACATGGTTTAGCCCAGGTGTAACTTTAAGTTCTTATTTTCAATCCCTGAATCAGGTCCATTGTTATTAAGGTATATAGGGTTTGGGGTCTGTCTGTTTAACACCTGCTCGTGGTATGCTTCTTGCTGCATGCCCATTGTTTACCCGCTAACTGATACTAATTAGAGCTCTGTGTCTTGATTTTACTAATAATATTAATTTCGATGATTCCTTTGTGAAATTCATACCAGCCATAGGCCCCTGGTTATTGTAAGTAGTCGCTGATCTTCTGATAGCGGGTTTCATCGGCTGTTTTTGGTTTTACCCAAGAGCCAGCATAGATACCTATAGTATTATTTTTGTCATTAGCTATTGGTCAGCCTTATTGATTATTATCTGTGAATATGTTTGTGCAAGTTGATTTTCACTATTCTAATTAACAGAACTGCTGACTGATATTTCAAAATGCTATAATGTGAAACTCTCTCAGGTCCTATAGGAATGTCCCATGGGTTACTGGTGTTGAAATAACAAACTCTATCGAATAGTCGGAGCGATTGCTGGGGAATCTAATATAAGGCCTGTTCCCCCTCTTTGTTGGAAGCCCCGAGCTATTCTCAAACTCACTCCTTACAGATGTTGGCCCTCTTCTGTGCATGCCCATAGGGCATGGAAAGATATTTTGAAACATTGATGCCATCCTGTACATCTCACTCTGCTAAAAAACCTAAGGCTGCTAATTACCACAACCTCAGTCCTCAAATCTGGAGGTGAACGAAATGGACCCTGGTCCATCACCTGCCACTGTGCCGTCCTCGGCAGAGATGGCCAAGGAGCTGTACAATTTATTCATGCCACACATCGATAAAAAATTTGAGGACCTTCAGGCTAGGATAGACACTACCTTGTCTAAGATTGAGACCAACTCCTCTCGACTTACTGTCCTTGAACAAAGGCAAAGTGATGTGGAAGACCAGCTACACGTGGTCCAGGCCATCCAAACCAATCATTCTACTTCCCTGCAGACCTTAGTTGATAAGGTGGATGATCTGGAAAACAGGCATCGCCGTAACAACTTACATTTCGTGGGGATCCCCGAAGCAATTAAAGGCCCTCAACTGATGGAGTATTTAACTGTAACCTTACCTAGGGCTCTAGGGATTGCTGATGATCTGGGGGTTTCCCACGTGGAGAGGGCTCATAGGCTGGGCCCAGAACGGGAAGGTCCAAATAACAAGCCACGGCCTGTAATAGCAAATTTTTTAGACTTCCAGGCAAAAGAAAAGGTTCTCCAGGGCTATAGGAAGCTGCCACAGCTCATTGTGCAAGATAAGAAAGTCCTGATATTTCAGGATTTCTCCACAATTGTCTCAAACAAACGTAAGGAATTTAGTGAAATTTGTACGTGGCTGCGGAGTCAAAATAAATGATTTGCCTTAATGTATCCAGCCAAATTGAGGGTGGTTGAAAATGGCCAAACTCTGTTTTTTACATGCCCAATACTGGCACTTTATGGGTCAACGCTCTCCGCAAAGACCATAAATAGACCCCTAGACTATTTCACCTAACTGTTCATCATTTTATAATACCATAGGGTTAATGATTTAGGGAATGGTTTATATGCCTTTCAACTAGTTTAGGGCTCTATCACACTAGTCACCCAAAACTAAGATAATTCTTCTTTTTTTTCTATGATCCTAGCTTTTACATTCCGAGGACTTTCTTCCTACGCAATGCACTATTATTGTTTGTTATTACTGGTAATATTTTTTGAGTGAGCACCATGGATAAACTGGTGCTCACTCCTCCAACCAGTTTGTTTGGTTAAATTAGGAATAAAAATAGGAAAAATTGTTAGTACAGGCATTCAGATGAATACAAAATTTGCTTTTAGTCTCAACACAACTTTAGGGTTTATTATTGACCAAGGTATTAGATGGTAGTCTATATTGCACATTTTTCCATTCTGTGACATTGTGGATAATGTTGTCATTTCTCTTTTTTTTGATGAGCCCAGGTAGAGAATGGTTCTGCTTGCGCAGCACAATGTTCAAGTTTTTCATTGGTCCCCTTGCAGTTACCATCCCTGGACAACTCCCATGGACTTAAGGTAGGATGGCTGCACCACAAAATTTAAAAACACCTATTGATTCTCCCATCTCCTCTAACCTAAACCTGTTCTCGTGGAATGTTGATGGATTGAATGCACCTGTTAAGCGCAAAAAAGTACTAAACCATCTAAAGCGAATGTGTTCAGATATAATCTTTCTGCAGGAGACACACTGGAGGGTTGGTGATCAGTCCTCCCTAAAAGCTCCCTGGATTGACCAATGTATTTCGGCTCCTTATCATACCAAAACTAGGGGGGTGGCTATACTATTTAGCCAACATTTACAGTATACTTTAGGTGACTCAATTGTTGATCCTGGGGGCAGGTTCATAATCATAGATGTCACCATTTATGGCACTGCATACACCCTAGTTAATATCTATGCTCCCAATTCAGATGCTCATCAATTTTTGGGTAGCATGACACAAATGCTGGCTCAAAGACAAAATTTCCCACTGATAGCTGTGGGTGATTTTAACCTGGTTTACGACCCTCGGCTGGATAAGTCACCCCCAGTCCGTGTTGCACGCTCTCCTTACTGGAGATTGTTGCACTCATTCTCAAAAACGCATTATCTTACTAATGTGTGAAGAATCCTGCACCAATCTGAAAAAGATTTCACCTTCCACTCTGCAGTCCACCGTTCGTTCTCTTGACTATTTCCTTATTTCTGATGCGCTGGTCACTCAAACTCAACAAGCTAAAATTCATGACATATTGCTCTCTGACCATGCCCCAATTACTCTTCGCTTAAATTTCCCAAACATAATACTTTGCGACCGGATTTGGCGCTTCCCAGCCCATAAGTATAGTAGGCAAGATTTCCGAGAATTCCTCTTATCTAAATGGGTGCACTACGTAGACGACAACTTGGACTATATGGAACGTTCCCCACGATCTTTTGGGCTGCCTCCAAGGTAGTCATGCAGGGCCACATTATTAGTTTTATGTCAAAACAGCATCGGAATATCAAAACTCAATGTGTCAGGTTGCAAAGTGATATGCATTTTGCTTATGACCGCTATATGTCCTCTGCATCAGATGCTAATTTACTTGAATACAAACACATGCTTCAACTCTTAGAGGATTACTTATCTACACAAGCTAAGACCAACTTAGATTTTATGCATTTTCGCTACTATCGCTGGGGTAACAAAACAGGTCGTCTCCTAGCGTCAATGGCAAAGGCACAATCTCGCAAATGTTTCATCACGAATATATCCCACCCGTCGTCACATGACTCTGTAACATCTACCGACCAAATTATATCTTACTTTGAAGAATTTTACAACAACTTATACCGGGGTCACCCAGTTAACCCAGCGCTCCAGGACAAACTCCTATGGGAAGCGAAACTCTCTAGGTTGTCCCAGGAACAGAAAGATATATTGGATGCTGATATTACGGTCCGTGAGATCGCGGGGGTTATTTCACAGCTTCATTTACATAAATCTCCCGGCCCTGATGGCCTAACGGCCGAATATTATAAAATTCTGCAGCCACACGTAACTCCTACATTGTTGGATCTATACACACAAATGCATCACCTCAACACACCCTATCCTGAATTTAACGAAGCTTATACCATTTTAATCCCCAAGCCAATTAAGGACCCTAAACACATTGACTCATGTCGCCCTATCACGTTGCTGAACACAGATTTTAAGATCTTGGCCAAACTTAGGGCAAACCGCCTACAAATTATACTCCCCCAACTGTTAACTTCTCATCAGTTAGGCTTTGTTAAAGGCCGACATTCGGTAAGAGGAATTAGGACTGCCATAGCAGCCATTGCGTCGGCCGCAGAGAGATTCACGGACTGTCAGATGCTTCTAAATTTAGATACTCAGAAGGCGTTCAACACAGTGTTGTGGCCGCACCTGTTTGAGATTCTGGAACGAAGAGCGTTTACATCTGATTTTGTTGGACTTATAAGATATTTTTATACAGTGCCCTGCACACAATTACTAATTAATGGGAGGCGTAGTTGAAGGATATCAATGGGGAGGGGCACCAGGCAGGGGTGTCCCTTATCCCCACTGCTATTTAACCCTTGCTGCGTGTACTGCAGAGTTGGCCCACTTTTTCAGGTATTAAAGTTGGCAGTCAGGAAGTTAAGGCAACTGCCTTTGCTGATGACTTGTTGTTGTATATTGGAAACCCGAAAGAATCCTTGCTGCAGATATTAGATAGATTGAAGAGTTTGGCTCTATTTCGGGTTTCCATGTCAATAAAGGAAAGTCGGTGGCTATGTGTTTGCAGCAGGGGGGGGGGGTGAATGTCTGGCCTGGGGTCGAGAGATCCCTATCCAGTGGGAAAAACGCCTTTTTACTTATCTGGGTGTCAGTCTCCCAAAAAATTTGACTCAGCTCACTAACATAAACTTGGACAGGGTGAAGAAAGAATTAAATCAGGATGTTCGCAATTGGGATCCCCTCTTACTGTCTTATCTTGGTAGGTCCAATCTTTTAAAGATGGTCTCGTTCCCTAGAATTTTATATGTTCTTCAGTCGCTCCCCATTATACTTTCAAAAAAAGGACGTGCAACAATTCAATTCTATTTTTAGAAAGTTTATTTGGAAAGGGGGCAGGCCTCGAATCAGTTTGAGGAAATTGTGTAAATCCAGAGAGAATGGGGGCATAAATTTTCCAGATCTCCAGGTGTATAATTACGTTGCTGGGCTGCGTTATGTTCGCGATTGGATCCATGACACGGAGATCTATACCTGTACTTCCCTGGAACGGGGTTTTCTAAGTTCTTTGGACCTTAGGTGCTTTCTCCATCAGCAGGACCACGAGGTTAGTGACAATCTTAAATCCAATCCACTGCTATGGAACACTAAACGTATCTGGCACATTCTGCGCCACAAATTTAACCTCAGCTCACCTAAATTAATTTTCCTCCTCCTAATTCAAAATCCTGACTTTCAGAATGGTGCAGCAGCCTAGCCTTTTACTTTATGGAGAGTGGGGGGGGCTCACAATATTAGCCATTTTGTCTGTAAGTCTTGAAAAGCAGCCCTTTCTTTCTCTGAGATAACTGAGAAATTTGATACCATACGCGGATACCCGATAGCCTTCCTACAAGCAAGACACTATGTGACTTCTGTAATATCATGATTCTCGTGCTCTGACTGGTTCAAAGAATTGGCTAACAGAATCCTGCAGCCGACTCCCCGCTCCAAAGCTATTTCTATACATCACTGTATGCTTCATGAGGAAATAGACCACTCTCAGATGGGTGCAGTGGTATCTTATTGGTTAGCTTTCTTCCCCACTTTAACAACAGATGCATTGAAGAAAGCATTATTTTGTAAACTAATAAAAGCTAATAGATATCAGGAGCTCTTCCTGAATATATACCACAGAACCTATCTATCTCCCAGACGTCATCATACTATGGGTATAGGGGACACCCCAGTGTGCCCCAAATGTGGCGCCCTTGAAGCAGGACTATACCACTGCCAGTGGGAGTGCCCCATAATCTGCCAATTTTGGCTTTGTGTTAAACGATATGTGGAGGCCTCGCTTCATAACTATGACCCCTTTACAGCAGAGTGGGCTCTTTTTAATATACTCCCGCAAAACGAACGGGTGGGGAGGGGTTGCAGGAAATTGTCGCTAGCACTTAGCGCGACTGCTAAAAAAAAACATTTTACCACACTAGACTAGCCAAGAGCCTATTCCTTTCCCAGTATTTGAGGAAAAGTTGTTTACCATATTTAGAATGGAATGGATAGAGGCATTAATTGATAAATGAATAAAGGACTATCACATTTAAAAGCGCCCTTTTTTTTATCTGCAGCTAATCTCTCACTCAGGGGTACCCAACCCCAAAAATGGAGACAATAAGAAATAAATATGAGGAGAGAAAAAGCGCTGATATGTGTAACTGTAAATAAATAAATGAAATAAAATATATTGCGGCATACAGGGTTAATGTATGGAAACCTGAAGCACAATGGAGTCTCTAAAAAGTTCTTGAAACAATGATAGAAGACTTGTTAGGTCCTTGATGTTATTTTTAGAAGGACAATTTCTTATACGGAGCTTTAAACGATTCCTCATAGGCATCCATAATATAAAAATAAAGATAAAGATAAAAATTGAGAAAAGAGAGACATGATTAAACAACGCCCAGATACCAAGTATATAGCGGTTTAAAAAAGAAACACTTTGAAATCTTTTTAAATTTCAAACAATCTTTACTGGGGTTAAAAAAAACTAATAAAACGTATACACATAAAATTAGAAGTCCCTGGATAACGATAGATCAGCGT
>WWET01000213.1:29309-47026 GCA_011038615.1 Limnodynastes dumerilii | reverse complement strand
TTTTTTACACAGACGCGACACACAGTTCAGCATGGATACAATTGTATCCATGCTGTAACCAAAGAATTAGAAGGATCACCTTTGCTGATCCTTGTAATTCAATGACTACAGCATGCCTGCACGTTGCAGACATGTCAAACTTAGGATTTTTCAGCACTAAAACACATGTCTGTTATACAGACATGTGTTTTAATGCTCGCGATCTGCACAAAAACATAAAATCACATCTCTAGAGATGCGATTTTATGTCTTTTGATTTCAATGCGATTTTAACGCGATTCGGTGAAATCGCATTTAGTGAATTACAAACATTGTATGTTTGTAATAGAAAAAAGTCGGGACAGCGATTTGCGGACCCGCGATCTCAAAATACTTAAAATCACGTGATTTTTGGCTTAGTGAATCGCAATTGGCGATTTTGAAGCTCAAAATCACATGATTTGGGCAAAATCGCGTTTAGTGAATGAGGCCCTAAATGTGGTATTCTCGAAATTCGAATATTATAAATTAATTTACATTCGAAATAGAGATTTTTGAATTACAAACTTTATAAATTCAGCATGTTATAATTAGAAAAAGTTATGTATTCGCATATTTCAACTTTCATATTCTTCTGCGAAAAACGCATTTGCAATAGAAATTTCGAAATTCGCATTTTCTTAGCGCAGACGCACACCCCTCTAAAAGAGGTTTTCTAAAATCTAGCTGCTGCATGCAACATAGACTATAGGGGGTAATTTTATATTGTGTAAGGTCAAAAAGGATTGTTTTGCAATAATCAATGCAGGAGATGATTAGTGCATGAATGAAAGTTTTTGCAGTGTCTTGCAGGAGAAATGTGCATATTCTAGGAATGTTATTTAGATGTATGTAACAGGATATAGATACAGATTGTATGTGGGGCTCAAAGGACAATTCCAAGTTAAGGATAACACAGCACGCTTCATGAGAGATGGAGAGATTAATAGTGAGTTGGTGTGAGCCCATCCAAGATTATAAGGATATTCACTATATTACATAGTCCAACACAGCTGGTGAGAGATCAGGAACGGATAAGTAAATTTGATTATCATCTGCATAGAGATGATACTGAAACCCAAATTATTTTTAGTTGTCCAAGGGAAGTGTTATAGATTTAAAAAAAATACCAATGGACATCAGATTGCGCCTTGTAGTACTCCAACTATTAAATGAAGAGCAGGGAAGGTGGATCGAGAAAAATGAGATGTCCCTTTTCCATATATTTTTCTACTGCACATGCTCAGAACTGAGGAGCACACAGTCAGATCCAGAACAGAGTGCAACTGAAGCTGTTGCAGCTTGCATTCTGAAGGGTGTGTCGTGGAATGAAGGGAAGGGGTGGAGGGACGTTGTTAATGTACAGTAAAGTCATGTCCAAGCAAGTGTGCCTGGTCCAGAGCCGAACACAGATGTAAAAAAGAGCTGTTTACATCAAAACATTTGGACCAGCCATTAGTCATATCTAGGTCCACGGGGCTCACCTTCCACAACCTGTTTCATACCATTCCGTTAGGATGTAACACTTCAAATGCTGTCAAAGTGTTAAATCATTTATTCATACAATAATAAAAATTAAAAATGTTAATTTTTTTTTTTTTAAATATTTTTTGCATTTATTTTGTGACATGTACAATCCGACTGAAACGCTCATGTAATACAAACCTGCATTCAGCAATACAATGTACAAGTCTGAGCATAATTGCAATGTGTTTAGTTGCTGTGCCATACACTATGTTCTGTAATTGCATGCAATCCAAAGGTACTTGGACTTGGACACTTTTGGATTGCACACAATCATCCCTTTTTCTAATGTATCTACAAATTGCAGCCAAATTGTGAGCACCTATGAATTGGATCACTTATATGTGGAAGAATCACACAACTGACAGTAGCCAAGAGATATTAGAGAGAAAGGTTTAGAGGTATATGAAGAAAAAGCATTGTTAATGGGGATGTTAAAATTACTTAGAATAATAGTTGGCCCAACGTAATAGGTACAATTAACATAGGGTGGGGAATGTGCCCTGGACACTTGTAAATGTCCATTTGATGGGGGACGCAATTGATGTTATCAGAACACACACGCAACCAGACTCACCCTTCCAAGCGTGCACAGGTGGGAAGAGGTGTGACTGTCAGTAAACAGATCATTTTTGTTGGTTTATTACATTTACGCATAGGAGTAACTAACATGAGAAAGGTGACGCTTGGGCCATGGGTGCTGATGGACGCCCAGTTATTTGGGGAGTGCCATCATCAGGTTACACATCTAACCAGACTCACTCTTGTGCTGTTGCACAGATATGAAGAGGCCACCAGTTAACAGATCATCTGTGCACCAGCAGTTGCCCTCTCTTATCTGTGATTCACTGTCATAAGTGAATAAGGGGACTATTTACTAAACTCAGCGCAGAGAGCACTGTTTAAGTAATCCAGGCAGACTGCACCTCGCAGTGAGCCTGGACAATTTGACTCCCACATATACTGATATTAACCCTTCCGGCAAGGTCCCACGATGGTCTGCGGAACTATCGCCAGAGGCGCTCGATTCCGCTCTTAGATGAAGTCCTGGACCCTGTTCCTAAGTAATATGTCTTCACCACACAATAATTCCCCCAGTTTACGTGATTATGTCACAAACAGGAGCATTCCAATTCTGTCCCAAGAATTATGCCACAGTGTGTATAGAAATATTACAGTAGAGCAAAATAGAATTAATATCTGAATAAAAATTATTTTATAAAAATGTCCACCTCTTAGAATAGAATGACTAAAGCTGGCCACACACTAGAGCGATTATTGGCCCAAACGTGGATTGGGCCAAATATCGCTCTAGTACATTGCAGATTTTTTTTTTTTAAACGGCGATAAAACCATCCAGAAACGCAAGGGCCCGATTATCGCATCTTTTGGAATTCCTAAATGATAATCGGACCCTAGCTGCGATTTTTGTAGGTACCTAGTGCTCTGCCCTCTCTCCCTCTATGTAAAATGACTGCTGGATAGACATTTAACACAGAAGGAGAGAGGTCAGAGGGCTGCAGCGCTGTGTTCTTTCTTCCTCTGTCTGGTTATCCAGCTCTGTATACCCAGACAGAGATAGAGAGGAAACCGTGCAGCAGCCTGTGTGATTTTTTTTTCTTTTTAGCAGCCAGCTAATAAGCTGGCTGCATGTCAAGATTGACAGGAGACCGAGCCAATCGGAGGGAGACTGCAGCCAGCCAATAGTCTCTCCAGCAGAGATTATCGCACCCAGCCTCTGCTGTGTGTGGTGCCGATATCGGGACTTTTCCCCAGGGGAAAATCGTCCCGTTTATCGGCAGCCACATACTGGGCGCGATAATCGCTCTAGTGTGTGGCCAGCTTAACAATTGTGTCAAAGTGAAATCAGAGGAAAATGGCCTCTATAACAATATAGGTAGCAAATTGTAACAAATGCTGTTATTTTCATTTATTAACATTTATGTAAGTTTTGTCTATATATTATAGTCTACATATTGTAAGTACTAACCTACAGCATTGCAAAGAATAACTATAATATTTTTTTCAGTTTGCCAGTAAAAAAAAATAGACTACAGGATACCAAGGGTGTGGGAGAGTAGTAATATAGGGCCTTATTCACACCTAAGAAGCTTCATCTTCTTAGGTGCATAGATTTGTGAAATTACCTACTATGAATGTGTAGTAGGTCATTTACGCAATCTACGTTTCAGTTAAGTACATAGATTGCTTCTGTGGTCTTTAATGACCACACGGAGTAGTTTAGTTAAAAAGAGGCGGTGTAATGCGGTAAGATTAGGTAGCCCTATGAACAGTACCTAAAAACGGGGGGGGGGGGCGGGTGCTGCACACAGGGGGGGGGGGGGGGCAGGTTAGGGGCTGCACACGTAAGTTAGGTGCTGTTCTGTCCGCACCTAACTCGTGTGAATGCGGCCCGTAGGGTGAATTAATTATCTAAATGAATCTATTGTAATAAAGGGATTTTTTTTAGCTAACTTGTGTCTTGACCACCCTAGAGAGACCATTCCTGATGCTGCTTAACTCAGCCCTAACATTAGAAGTGTGCATGCACATGCAATTCTGTACGCAAGGAGATCTGTATGACTGGGCATGATTTACCATCCGTATGCTAAAATCCTGCAATGTGGGGATAGGCATGCTAAAGAGGCATTGTTGGTGGCATTAGGCATTCCGCACAGATGTGCATATGAATGGATTGCAAATTGCAAATCCGTGCCGATAACTTAAGGTTAAGTTACCGATAAGGTAGGTTTTGGAGATGGATCTCATCTAAACTGCACACATGAGATGGAAGTGCCATGGTAGTGCACTCTCCCTTCTGTGCGGACTTCAAGGCCTCTGTACATACAAAAGACATGCGAAGGTCTGGATCCAGGCTATAGTGTATAATTGGACAAAACACTGTGAAATCTAAAAACAAAAATCTAACAATTTTTAGTTAAACACTGTCCAAACATAAATTCCAGATGTTAGCCACTACACACCATAAATTAGCTTATGAAAACGAAATCTCTCCTTTCTATAATCATCATGGACCGGATCCATGTCCATTTGAGAGAGAAAGATGAGTGCACGCCCTTTGTCATTCCCGTCTCTCGTGCAGGCTTTATGGCAGCGTGTGCCTTAAATCAGTAGTGCAGATCAGCGGTCCGTATGACCTCTGATCGGCACCAATGTGGGAGCCCCCTCCCATACTGTACACTTTGCATGCTTCCCCCCCACCCACTTTAGCAGGCGGAGGGGAAGCACGGCCCATTTCTTTGGAATGTTGCAACGCTAGGATTACCTACAAGGAACAAAAAAGGTTCGGCGCTCAAAACATACACTATATAACACTATGTGTCAGCACATAAATAAAAAGGAGGTTTAGTTCACAATATAGCTATATTGGGTTAAACTTACCTGCCTAGCGTCAAGGCACCTCCTGTAGGTGAGTCCCTATCCATTTGCTATATGTGTACACAGGAGGTCTCTGTTAAGACACTCAAAAAAGATGCAAATGTAGCCAGCACACAGGTCACAAAAACTGGGGGCTGGGTACAAATGAGGGACCGCACAGTGAGTCTCCAATTACCCAGAGACAAAAATTTATTAGTACCCAAAATTCTATAAGTACCCTCTTTAAACAGTAATTTTAAAGATAATTGTTCTACACCAAATCTAAGGTAGATGTGGAGTGTTAAGAAGATTGATCCATTATTATATACAAAAACTGAAATATAATTGTATAATATCCAAAAATAACACTCCAAAATCAATGAACGACATAGAACCAGAGGGGTGCTGCCACATAGGTCCCTAATATAATAGTTCAAAACAAGAAGAAAAGTTGAACCTATTTAAGGCGCACTAATTACTCAAACATATAGATTATAAATAAATTCTATTAACCAGATGGCTGTCATATGGTCATTTCAGTGCTTGATACAAAAAGTGAGAAGAAATAGAAAAAATAGAAAAATAAAATATAACTTTTATTCACATATTTTTAATAAAAGGGTGAAATATCACTATACCATAAAATTCATTGTTTATCATCCAGTATTGCCCTATATATAAATATCTAAGGGCATAGAATCAGCAGGGGGTAGGTATCACACCAAAAGTATTATGCTCAATTTTAGAAATCCTAATTATCATGTAATAACAGAATCGCCTTTTGTTAATTAAATGAATTGCAAAATACACAACTGCAGTATTACTTTAGAAATCATTCATATAGATATCATGTAGCAGCTTGGGATACATCAATGATTGATCCAATCACACTGCTACAATGTTGCATCATGTAGCAACACTGAAGCAGTTAAACAAGTATAATGCAACCATAATACAAAACGTCTTGAAGAAAAGGGGAAAAGACTTTTTGAAGAAATCTCATATCATTGTCAGCAGTCTTATCATGGCAAAATCACCTATCTTAGTGAGATGCAGAACACACCACTATACTAGTAGTACCACTATGTAACTACAAGGAACAAAAAAGGTCCGGCGCTCCAAACATACATTATATAACACTATGTGTCAGCACATAAATAAAAAGGAGGGTAGGTTATGATAACCCTAGCGTAACATCTGTAGGGCGCATGCACCCTCCAGTCAAGTCAAGCCATTTACGCACCTTGCGTGTATAAGTGACCTGATGATCTTAATTCTGGATCCGGCCCCATGTCAGCATTTTGATCTAGGAACCACCTAAAATTGTGCTGAGCACGTTTAATAGGTGTAAATCTCAGAAAGAATATAATTCTAAGTATCTATTTAAGAGCATACTAATACTGGTTTTTTGAATAATAAATTAACAATAAAATGTATAAAGTGTCCCAATCTATATAAGACATGATGCACAAGCTGTCACATTACATGGTACTTACCGCATGAGAGACCGCCTGTTGGCGGCACTCTCGGGCCATGCCCACTCCAGAAGGTTCCACTCTCGGTAGTGGCAGCTTCCAAGTTCTGTCTCCAGGTCATTGGTGGTGCAGTGCAGACGCTGAATCTGGCGCCAGCTCCGGCGCTCTCTGGTGCATGCCACCATGTTACTTCAGGTCATCTGACATGTCCCTGCCAACCAAAGTCCAGTGCTTGATATCATATGACCAGGCTATCCAATCCTAGTCATAGTCATTCTATTTAAACCTGCAGCACAGTGTAACCTGTGCCAGAACAACAAGATGCCTGGTTGATCCCTGAGCAGCGCTGCAGCATTCATTATCCAGCCTCTCAAGTCTATTTAAGTAAAGTCTGTCAAGTCTAGGTCCTGTCCTGGTCAAGTCTGTCAAGTCCAAGTCCTGTCCTCGAACTGCGAGGATTGGTGGGACCTGTCCCGGTTCCCAGGTAAGCAACAGACAAGCAGGAGTGAAAGTAAGCTTGTTTAATGAAAGATGGTTAAATGAACAGATATGTGCATAAATAAAACAGTCTCAATGAGGTTGTGCCGACTGGGCACACTAGGCAAAGGAAACTTAAAGTTGGTTGTGCCAACAGGGCAAGGTGTGAACAGTTTCTGAAAGTGTTGTGCCAACAGGGCACACTTGGCAAAGGATAGTGATACATTTACTAAAGATGTAAAGTCATGGGTACTTGTTTATCTTTGCGGCCCCCTACTGGAGAGGCCACTGGTTACGCTACTTGCGTATTTTTTTCTTCAGCAGAGGGCACGCGCTCCGGTGCAGCTGTGTGTGTCCCCCGGCAGCGGCCCATGTAAACAATAAGAAGAAGAAGAAGAAGAAGAATTATGAGGAGGAGGAGGAGGAGAAGAAGGAAGGAGGAGGGTGTCTCTCCGTCCATCTCCCCCCTCCCCAGTCCGTCCCCCCTTCGTGTCCCCTATGTCCCCGCCGTGTCATGTCCGGTCTCCAGAGGCTCCCGCAGCCACAGAACATCATCTCCGTTTGTCCGTCCCCGATACAGCAACATGTCCAGTCACGGACATCGCTGCATTAGTGTCACCCATGCACGCACGCACGCACTTACAGATAGCCACCCACCGGCAGTGTCGTTGTCACCACCAAACCATCAGACCCCGCCGTTTCATGTCCGGTCTCCAGAAGCCGGCTCCCGCCGCCGCTGCCGCACAGAACATCAGTGTCACCTACCCACAGTGCCCGTGCCCCCAGAGAGAGAATTGGAAAAAAAAATAATAATAATGGGCCGGATCCAGAACTACGTGTGCCGTATGTTTATTCGCGGAGCGTATTTTCGTGCACGTAAGTTTGCTACGCTCCCCTCGGCACACCCCTTGCACGGACGTATTTTGTCAAGATACGCTTCCCAAACCCTACCTTAACTTTTGCCAACGTAACCGCTGTCATACGCACGCGTACGTATAGGCTGAATGAATTTACGCAGCTAAGCACGCCCATATTGTACACTTTAAATACCACCCCCCGCCTACTTCGCGTATTTCAGACGTATTTTCGAGTAACGTAAATTTGGCACGCCCACACGTAAGTATTTACGTGACATATACGTGAATGGCCCATACGTTTACAATTACGCTAAGTTAATGTGCGTATTTTCTATGGTGCGCATGCGCAGTGCGTTCTAAACAGCGATGTCTCGGCCACGCGTAAAATCGCTTTGAAGCGTAGTTCTGGATCTACCCCAATGTACGTAGCGGGGGCCGCAAAGATAAACAAGTACCAAGTCGTGTTTTTTCTGCAATTATACATCGCCAGCCATCGCCATATGCCATGTGACGTTATAGAGTCTTTATAAGTGGGACCCCTAGTGACTAAAGGCTCATTAGCAACGGAACCTTGAAGGAGCAGGACCGACCACCAGCATCACTCCGAAAAAGAAGGAGGAAACTTCAATCAAGATGCCGATTTCTTCTAGCAAGTCTCCCAAAATTGAGGACTTAAAAAATGTGAGTACAAACATTTATTTAATAATTTTCAATATGTAGAACACATTAAACATAGTACACCTTAAATAAATAAACATGCATTTATATTTCAGAAGGGCTGCTATTGTAACTAGAATATATTAATAGACTGCTAACAATGAAACTTACTATTATTACAGTGTAGCTGGGCAACTTGCATTTATTACAATCTAATGGGCCAAATACATTATACATGATAGGGAACTGGGGGGCTAGAGATACATGATAGGGAACTGGGGGGCTGGTGAGACATGATGGGGAGCTGGAGGGACATGCTGTGGAATACTGGGGGCTGGAAAGACATGATGGGGAACTTGAGGGATATGCTGTGGAATACTGGGGGGCTGGAAAGACATGATGGGGAACTGGAAGGACATGCTGTGGAATACTGGGGTATGGAAAGACATAATGGGGAGCTGGAGAGACATGATAGGGACTCTGGGGAGCCGGAGAGATATGTTGTGCAATACTGGGGGCTGCAAATACATAATGGGGATTTGGGGCACTGGAGACACATAGTGATGGGCTGGAGAGACATGATGGTGAACTTTGGGTCTGGAGATACGCTGGAGTGATGATTTGAAAATACTGGGGGACATTTTTATTTCTGTGAATGGGTGGGTAGGGGCCCCTGTGCATTGCTTTGCCCAGGGCCTACAATTCTGTTAAGACGGCCCTGTGGGTACCAACAGTAAGTTAAACTGTATAGCAACAGCGGCTTGAACCAGATGCTAGGCAGGCTTGACTTGAATGTAGCAGGCAGGTAAAACTGTATAGCAACAGCGGCTTGAACCAGATACTAGGCAGGTTTGACTTGAATGTAGCAGGTAGGTAAAACTGTATAGCAACAGGGGCTTGAACCAGATACTAGGCAGGCTTGACTGGGATCAGTGGTGCAGCGATGAAAGGCAGACAGGTCAGGGTTGCAGGATTGCAGGAGCAGAGATCCAGGCACTGCTGGGACCAGTGGTGCAGCAATGCAAGGCAGCCAGATCAGGGTTGCAGGATTGCAGGAGCAGAGATGCAGGCACTGCTGGGACCAGTGGTGCAGCAATGCAAGGCAGGCAGGCAGGCAGGCAGGCAGACAGGTTAGGTTTGCAGGAGCACCAGGATCAGCAGACAGAATCAGAAGACAGCCAGGTACCTAGAATGAACAAGTAGTTCCTAGAAGACCAAGTTGATCTGGGCACAGCACGGACTGTGCACAGAGTTTAAAAAGATTGGCTGGATGAATCATGTGTGCGCAGAGGAACACCTGAGTGGCTACTGGGAATCACCTGACAGGAGTCAAGATGGCGACGCCCATGCACCAGAGAGGTAATGAAGCAGATGCCTAATCCAGACACAAGCACACATGCTTTAATGGAGACTTTTGCAGGAGGCTGCCACCACTGAAAGTGGCACCTCTGGAGGGCTGGAGAGTGGTACATTGTGGGGAAGCCGCTGACAGACGGCTTGTGGTCAGGTAAGTGCGGTGCTTGCTGCTGCAGACCGTGACACTGATCAAATCTAGACCAGTCATGCTTCTCAAGTCCAGCTCCTGTCCTGGTCAAGTTCAGACCAGTCCTGGTGCAGTCCAGGTTAAGTCAAGCTTGTTCAGTTCCAGTCCTAATCCAGTCCAGGTCAAGACAAGACAATTCTGCTTAGTTCCAATCCTAATCCATTCCAGGTCAAGACAAGCAAAGTCAGTCTAGTTCTAGTCCTGGTTCAATCCAGGTCAAGTCAAGTCTAGTCAGTCCTAGTCTTGGTCCAGGTCAAGCTAAGTCAAGTCTACATATCTTTACCAATTGTTGCTCTGCCTACTAGCTAATGAACAAGTCTGTTTTTTCTCTGTTAGAGCTAGCGGGCCAGGTTTTGATACAGCTGTTAGTAAAAGCTCCATTTAACAGGAGCTGGTAAGCGATTGCAGTGAGCTTGCAATTGCAACTGCATTTTTATTTTAAGTGCAGAGTTTAAACCAGAAAGGAGTTTAAACCAGGACCTGGCTAGCTAAGGTTAGTAGCTTCAAATACACTGTAGGCTAAGAGGGGAGGAGCAGGATTGCAAATCTCACTCAATGCATGTGCACTTGGAGCAAGTGTTCCTCTGTGAGAAATGTAAGCATTTGAGTGTCCCCCGACACTCCCCTCTGTCCCAGCGTATTTACCCTCTCTTACGCCGGCTGAAGGCTACATTCACTTCAGCCGGCGTAAGCGAGGGTAAATGCTCTGGGACAGGAGTGTTTTAACTAAAACCCCTGCCTCCCTCATTAGACTACCTCCCCCCGCCTACCTACACTATCCTTTGCGTAGTAACGGTGAGGAACGCCTTCTCAGCCATTACTACACTGATACTACTGACGCCCAATGTTGGCCGTAGTTACACCAGCCAACATCTGGCCGGCGCATGCGTAGGTCTGGATCAGCCCCTTGGTCTCTTTGGAAGCCCAGGTAACTGATCTAAAGCAACATTAAAGGAGATTGCAAATCTTGAGCAGAGTCTACAGCTCACTGTTAATGCTTTAGCTGAGTCGGGAGGAGCAGGAACAGAAGAGGATGCACAGGTAGACAGCTGGGTAACAGTTAGAAGGGGTGGCAGAAGAAGGAAGAGGCAGGCCAGTTCTGAGATAAGCAATCCCAGCCGATTTGTCAGATTGGATGAAGATACTGTGGAAGGCAGTTCAGTAGTGGCAGGGCTGTGTGAGACTGCTTCCTCTAGCAGCCAGGGGAACAGTCTCTCCAAGGGGACCACAATTACTCAGAGATCTAGGCAAATTGTGGTGGTAGGGGATTAAAATATTAGGAAGGTAGATAGGGCAATCTGTTATAGGGACCATGCATGCCGAACAGTGAGTTGTCTCCCTGGTGCTTGAGTTCGACAGATCGTGGATCATGTGGACAGATTGTTGAGAGGGGCTGGAAATGACCCAGCAGTCTTGGTGCATGTTGGTACCAATGACCGGGTTAGAGGAAGATGGAGTGTCCTTAAGAATGATTTCATGAACCTGGGCAACAAACTTAAGGCAAGGACATCCAAGGTAGTATTTTTGGAAATACTACCTGAGAGAGGTGCTAGTCCAGGAAGGCAGTGGGAGATTAGGGAGGTTAATGCATAGCTAAGAGATTGGTGTAGGAAGGAGGGTTTTTGATATTTACAGCACTGGGCTGATTTCTCGGTTAGATGCTATCTTTATTGTCCTGATGGATTGCACCTGAATGAGGAAGGGGCTTCTTTGCTAGAGGAAAGAATGGTTAGCAGGTTGGAGGAGATTTTAAATTAGGTTTAGGGGGGGAGGGGCAAGAAAGTATTTATGAAACAGACATTGAGTGCAGTAAGGGAGTCAAGGGGGTGGAGAGGTGAAGTACAGCCATTAAGGAGGT
This sequence comes from Limnodynastes dumerilii, assembly GCA_011038615.1. Taxonomy (NCBI): domain Eukaryota; kingdom Metazoa; phylum Chordata; class Amphibia; order Anura; family Limnodynastidae; genus Limnodynastes; species Limnodynastes dumerilii. The sequence goes on along the minus strand of WWET01000213.1, from coordinate 35,239 downwards.
GCCCTTGTTTACACCATTAGGAAAAACAGCCTTAGCAAAGGAAAAAGGAATAACAAAGGGAGTAAATGGACTTAAGTGTATGCTTGCAAATGCAAGAAGCCTGTCAGGTAAAATACGGGAGTTAGAAATAGAAGCATTGAAAGCACAATATGATAATATAGTTATTACTGAGACATGGTGGGATGATACACATGACGGGACAGTCAGCTTGGAGGGCTATACTCTGTTCAGAAGGGATAGGGTAAATAAAAAATGGAGGAGGGGTATGTCTTTATATTAAGCCAATGTTAAAACCAAGTATACAGGAAGTTATCTACGAGGGTATTGGTTATAATATAGAGGCATTGTGGGTGGATATATCTATTGAAAGAAAATATTAGACGTAGAAGTTTAAAGAAGTTGCTGATAGGGACATGCTATAAACCACCAAATATTAGTTTAATTGAGGAAGACCAACTTCTACAGCCAATGCAAATAGGCTGCACAGCTAGGTCAATTTTAATGATGGGGGATTTTTATTATTCGGACATTGTTTGGTGTACTGAGACTAGTGGTACAGTAAGGGGAAACGGGTTTATGAGCATGCTAAAAGACCATTACATGTCCCATTTAGTAGAGGAACCAACTAGGAAGCGGTCTATACTGAACCTAGTAATAACAAATAATGTGGAGGTTATCTCAAATATTCAAGTAAGGGAGCACTTAGGAAACAGTGATCATAATATGATCACATTTGAAATTATTTTCCAGAAGCAACAGTATAAAAGATCAACTAGGACTTTAAAGTTTAGAAAGGCTAATTTTAATATGCTAACGGAGCCTATAAAAGGCATAGAATGGGATTCAGCTTTTGAAGGAAAAGTGGGCTGTCTTCAAAATGATGTTAGAAACATATACGCATAAGTTCATTCCTTTAGAAAACAAACATAAAAGAATCAAGTCTAAACCAATGTGGCTAAATAAAAAGGTTATGGATGAAATGAAAAAGAAGCATGAATTTAAATTGTTTTAATCTGAAGGAACTAAGGAATCCTTCAGGATCTATAAGGAATGTAATAAAAAATGCAAAAAGGAAAACAGATTGGCAAAAATAGAAAATAAAAAACAAGTTGCAAAAGAAATTAAGACAAACCCTAAAAAGTTTTAAAGTATATAAATGGCAAAGGCATCAGAAAAGACCATATAGGACCCCTAAAAAGTGAGATGGGTTGATTGATAAATAATGAAAAGGAAACAGCAGAGGTATTAAACACTTTATTTTCTTCAGTGTTTAGGGATAGGAACAAATGGTAGGAATAATACATAAAAATGAAAATGCAACCGTACCATTAGTTAATATTTATTTGACAAAGGAAGAAGTCCAAATGCGGTTGAAGAAAATTAAGATAAATAAAGCTCCAGATCCTTACGGTATACACCCAAGGGTTCTTATGGAGCTACATTCAGAAATTGCTAGACCGTTATTTTTAATTTTCAAAGATTCAATTTAATCAGGCTGTATACCAAGGGATTGGCATATAGCAGATGTAGTGCTGCTGTTTAAAAAGGGAGTAAGTAATCACAACTGGGTAATTGAAGTCTGACATCAATAGTTGGGAAACTGCTGAAAGGTATACTAAGGGATAATATACAGGATTTCTTGATGTGCAATAAGATTATTAGTGGAAATCGGCATGGATTTGTGAAAGATAGGTCATGCCAAACTAACCTAATTAGCTTCTATGAGAAAGTTAGTTTGAAATTAGACCAGGGTAGTGCAGTAGATGTGGTCTACTTAGATTTTGCAAAAGCCTTTGATACAGTGCCACACAATAGATTGGCCCACAAAATAAGGGAACTGGGTCTTGGAAACAATATTTGTACTTGGTTAAAAAAAACTGGTTGGAGAATAGGGGATAGAGAGTTGTGATAGATGAAACTTTTCTAATTGGTCAAAAGTTTTAAGTGGTGTACCTCAAGGTTCTGTGCTGGGACCACTCCTTTTTAATATATTTATTAATGACCTTGGTGATGGATTAGAGAGCAAAGTTTCCAATAAACTGGAGGATTGGGAAGCCAAATGGAAGATGAGGTTTAACATAGATAAATGTAAGATTATGCATTTAAGGATCAAAAACAAGCCTGCAATCTATAAATTAAATGGGGTAAATTTAGGGGAATCTTTAATGGAGAAGGATATGGGAGTGCTCGTGGACAATAGACATAAAAAGGGGCATAGATGCAAGGGAGGACTGTGTAAATCTGCCACTATATAAATCATTGGTAAGGCTTTATCTCAAATACAGAGTTCTGTTCTGGGCACCAATTAATAAAAAAGCCATTTTGGAACTAGAAAGGGTCCAGAGAAAGGTGACAAAATTGATAAAGGGTTTGGAGTCATCGAGCTATGAGGAACGGCTAGCCAGTTTAGGCATTTTACTTTAGAAAAGAGGCGTCTAAGAGGAGATATGATTACTATATACAAATACATCAAGGGTCAATACAGAGCAGAGAACTTTCATGGGAACTTTTTACCCCAAGGACTGAACACAGGACACGTGGTCACCCACTAAGGTTAGAAGAGAGAAAGTTTCACAACCAGCAAACGAAAGGGTTATTTACAGTAAGGGCAGTCAGGATGTGGAATTCACTGCCAGGGAAGGTTGTGATGGCAGTTTCACTTGATGGGGCAGATCCAGAACAACGTTTTCCGGTGTATTTACGCCTGGCGGAGACATAAAAATGCTTTTTTGTATGTACTGAGCATGCGCGAAGCAGATGTTATGCTACGTAACGCAACGTAACTTTGAGTACAATGAAATTCCGCAAAGTAGATGGGAGTTTGCATTTAAATCGTACAGTATGGGCGTGCTTAGCGGTGTGACTACGCGCAGGCTATACGTACATGTGCGGGCGTGAGTGGTTACGCTGCCAAAAGTTAAGGTAGGGATTGGAACGCGTAAAGCGGCCAAAGTACATACATGCAAGGGGAGTGCCTAGGGGAGTGCATAGAAAGTATGCTCGCATAAATATGCTAGCTAGAAAATGGATTACAAGCGGAGTTCTGGATCTGTTTTTAAATTGTGTTTATTTTAAGGTTTTCAGACATATAAACAAATAACAATACAAACATTTTCCAACCCACTCTCCCTTGCATTACCCAAGGTGTCCTTAAGGAAATTACAGAGCAAACACAGCATTATTAATACATATACAAATGGTCAAAGGTCAATGAGAGAACAAATTATGCATTCCAGTACTCAATCTGGTCCTTTGCAGCCAGAAAATGAAACAATTTAACAGTAAGGCTATACATATACATTTCTATATATACATTTCTTGTACAAACAAGTATGATGAAAAGAAAAGCACACAAAGAGGGAAGTATTTAGAAACGCCAAAGAGATATTTAATTTGACACAACATTAACCATATTTAAACAGACTCAGAGCTTTAACAAGCCCTCATATTAATAACTCCTATATCAAAGTGTAGCCTCCGCATTTTCAAGTGAGTTATTAAGTAGAACCCCACAGGGAGAGTCATACCAAGGAGACCAAATGTTATGAAACATAGGTAATATTCTGCGTTTAGTGTGTATAAATTTCTCATGGTTCATGGTACTATTTACCAGGGCCACCCAGTTTTGAAAGACAGGAGGGTCTGTTGCCATCCTGGCCTTTGCCACTATAACCAGAGCCAAAGCGGTAAGTATCATGACATATTTTATTATTATAACAGAAAATTTCTCCTCTATGTCTATGCCAAAGAATGTCTATGCCAAAAATAAATGTCCTTGGATCTAGTTCTGGGCATCCTTGAACCGTGTTACATACACATCTCCATACATCCTTATAAAAACTCTGAATTACTGGGCATTCCCAGAGAAATCTGCTTGGTCCCCTCCCACATTTAAAACAGCAAGAACTACTCCTTAAGCCTATTTCTTGTAGAGCAAGAGGGGAGAAATAAACTCTATGTAAAATAAAAAAGTGTATTTGCTGATGTTTTATACAAGTAGTGGCATATTTAGTGCTGGTTAGCATCTGCTTCCAATACTCATCCGTCACCCTTCCCAAATCAGTCTCCCACTTGTCTCGCAGAGAAGACAGATTGTTTGCCGAAGTATATTCCAACAGATTCGAATACAAAAATGAAATGGTGCGCCTGTCAGCCGCTTTAATCAACATTGTCATAACTAAGGAGGAATGTAGTGACATCGGACCCACTCCCAGGTGGGAGTATAGGGCATGTCTCAATCGAAGGTACTGGTAGAAACAGTTAATAGGCATATCAAAACTTTTCAAAATACCCGCATCATATATCTGACCTACCGTGACCACTCCCGCCTCTTTCCAAACTGATCTACCCGGAAGAGATCTTAACTCTGAGAAAAAATAATTAGCCAACAAAGGAGTGGCTGGATCTAGCTCCTTGTCTCCCATTAGCTTACGTACTGTTCGCCATACCAATAGAGCCTGTTTAATTAGAGGGGACATGCATCGATTGACTTTGGCCACCATTAAAAACTGCACAGAGGTAAGGGAGACCGCACGTGCAACAACAAGCAGTGACCCTAGAAGCCCTTGGCCTGTATCCAATGAATCAAATGCGCTAATTGAGCCACTAAGTAATATAACCAAATATTAGGCATGGCCAAACCTCCAAGCTATCTAGGTCTAGTTAAAGTATTGAGGGATATTCTATGGCGTTTTCCACCCCAAATGAAGGTGAAAACCAGGGAGTCAATACATCTAAATATTTTTTATATATTAATATTAACAGGTATCGGCGCATTCTGCAAAACATAGAGGTACTTGGGCAGCATTACTATTTTGAATAGATTAATTCTGCCTGTGTGAGTCAGAGAAAGCCTGCACCATATATGCATTTTCGCGTTAAACCACTCTGTGATGGGATACAGGTTATCTCGCATATAATCCATAAAAGAAGGGGACACCCAAATGCCCAGATATTTAAATTGATTCATAAATTTCAAAGGGCAATCGTAAGGGAGAACCAGGGATCTAGAAGAATCTAAAGTTAGGGCACATACACTGGACTTGTCCCAATTTACCCTTAAACCAGAGAAGTCCCCGAAAGTTCCACAGTCTTCAGTAGGTTGGGATGAGATCTCTCCACCCCTGCCAGGAACAGCAGCATGTCGTCTGTGTATAGTGCAATTTTGTCTGTAGCACTACCCGCAGGAAGACCCATTATATCATCCTGCTGCCTAATAATACATGCTAGCGGCTCAATGGCAAGGGCGAACAGAGCCAGAGAAAGGGGACACCCCTGTCTCGTGCCTCGGCCTAAAGCGAAAGGGGCAGATGTATATCCATTTATGCACACCCGTGCTGCCGGTGCACAATACAACAGTTGTATCCATCTAATAAATCTTTGTCCAAAGCTCAGACAATCTAGAACCTCCCATAGATAACTGCATTCCACTGAGTCGAAGGCCTTAGCAGCATCCAGGGACAGAGGTGTAGCTAGCTGCCATGGTGCCTGGAGCACGGGTATGTTGCAGCGCCCCGGTACTGTATTCTTGGCGTGGCCAACATGGGGGGAGTTGCATTTGAAGGGAGAAAAAGAGGAAATTGGCGAGAGTCCATTCTATTGTATTAATCATAAATACAATACCTAAAGAAAGTGAGGCGCTATAGTTGAAATTGACTCAAAACAATACGTGAACAGTTGTTTCTAATATTTATTATATAGTTTTTTAGTTTTAGTTTTTTAAACAATCAAAACTTTACAAATATAAACAGATCTTAGTTTACATTTTAATGAAAATGTGACTGCCCGGCTGCAAGAATACCTCATTTAGATAGGTCCCTACACTTAAAAATAAACTTCTCTAACACGGTACTTCCCTCCCTCTGTAGCAATTGCCTACAGATTATAAATGATTGATGGCAGGCCCCAGCCGCCTTTTAATACAACACAAT
>WWET01000213.1:6978-24450 GCA_011038615.1 Limnodynastes dumerilii | reverse complement strand
ATTTGATTTGATGTGAAATTTTCTGATAAGGTCTTCTGCATGGATGTCTTTTTCGTTGACCCATTCCCTTTCTTCTGGGCCATAGCCTTTCCAGTGTAAAAGATAAAACAGACGTCCCTCTTCTGGCTGCGGTGGTGTGTAACAGTACCCCCCCTTGAGGAGGGATCCCAGAGCCCTTAGGACCTGGCTTAGATGGAAATCTTTTATGAAAGTTTCTAATGAGTGTTTCTGCATGTATATCCTTCTCACTGACCCACTCTCTCTCTTCAGGACCGTATCCTTTCCAGTGTAAAAGATAAAACAGACGTCCTCGAACTCTTCTGGAGTCAAGAATAGACTCAACCTGGTATTCTTCATGATCCTGAATGATGACTGGTGGTGGTTGAGAAGCAACTGGTCTAGGAAATTTATTAGAAGGCTGCCAGGGTTTAAGAAGAGAAGAGTGGAACGTGTTGGGAATCTTCAAAATCCTAGGAAGTTTAAGTCTGAATGCCACCGGATTGACTTTTATCCTTATAAGAAATGGTCCAATGTAACGAGGTCCTAATTTTTTGGAAGGTTGACGGATGCGAAGATTTTTGGTTGATAACCACACTCACCAACTTTAAAAGGGCAAGGAAGCCTACGGACATTCACCCTGTTCTTGGTACGAAGTATGGCCTGAGAAATAGAAGATCTGACCTTTTTCCACACAGATTTCAGATGTCTGATGGTGTCGATAATCTCAGGACACGAGGAGGAACTGTTGGGTACCAGAGAGGCAGCCCTAGGGTGTTGACCCAACACACAGTAGAATGGAGAAGTGTTGGTGGCTGAGTGAGTTGAGTTATTGTAAGAAAACTCTGCCCATGGCAGATTGGGATTCCAGTCGTCTTGAAGGCGAGAAGAATAGCAGCGAAGGTACTGTTCCAAAACCTGGTTGACCCGGTCTGTTTGTCCATTGGTCTGAGGATGGTATCATGATGAGAGGCTGATGTGTACTCCAAGTTGGTTGCAGAAGGACCTCCAGAACTGAGCGACAAATTGTGATCCTCGATCAGACACGATATCTTCCGGCAACCCATGGAGACGAACAATATGGAGGACAAACAATTTAGCTAAAGTTTTAGCACACTGTAAACTGGACAAAGGGACAAAATAGGCCGTTTTACTGAGCAGGTCGACAGTGACCCAGATAACCGTACAACCTGCAGACTCCAGAAGGTCTGTAATGAAGTCCATGGAAAGATGTGACCAAGGTCTTCTGGGGACAGGTAATGGCTGAAGCGGTCCTATGGGTGCTGACCTGGGAGTTTTATTGGCTGCGCAGACTGGACAAGCTGCAATAAATTCCTCAACATCACGATGCATGGAAGGCCACCAGACTGTTCGTGAGAGGATTTCCAATGTTTTCCTCCCGCTGACTTGTTGCAGTGACCCTCAGAAATAACTGCTTTAATGAGTTTAGCTGGAACGAATAACCGATGAGGTGGTTTTTTATGAGGACTCTGGTTTTGAAACTGTTGAAGACAAACCTGAAGATCCTGGGTAAGACCGGCAATGATGACATTTTTTGAAATAATAGGCAATGGAGGAGAAGGATGGTTTTGTTCCGGAAGAAATGAACGAGAAAGGGCATCTGCTTTCTTATTTAAAGAACCAGGTCGGTAGGTTATAGAGAAGTGAAAACGTGTGAAAAATAGAGCCCATCTGGCCTGTCTAGGATTGAGCCTTTTTGCTGACTCAATGAAAGCAAGATTTTTGTGATCCGTCAATACAGTCACCTTGCGGAGTGCCCCCTCCAACCAATGTCGCCATTCTTCAAAGGCCATCTTGATGGCCAACAACTCCCTATTTCCCACGTCGTAGTTCCTTTCCGCACTGGAAATTTTTTTAGAAAAGAACGCGCAGGGATGGAGTTTGAAGTCCTCGGGATCTTCCTGTGAAAGGACAGCTCCTGCACCCACATCTGATGCGTTGACCTCAATGACAAAGGGTAATTCAGGACGAGGATGACGTAAGACGGGGGCACAAATAAATGCCTGCTTGAGTTTTTGAAATGCTTCCACAGCGGGTTGACCCCAATTTTTAGGGTCAGCTGCTTTCTTGCATAAATCCGATATAGGAGACATCAAAATGGAGAAATTCCTGATGAAACGTCTATAATAGTTGGAGAACCCTTGAAAGCGTTGAATAGCTTTGAGATCCTCTGGTTGAGTCCAACCCAAGATGGCCTTGACCTTGTCAGGATCCATTTTAAAACCTGCAGGAGAAATAATGTAGCCAAGAAAAACAACTTGAGAGATTTCAAACTCGCACTTTTCAAGTTTAGCAAATAGGGAATTCTCCCACAGACGAGACAGGACTTGAGTCACATGGGATCTATGAAGCTGTAAAGAAGAGGAAAATATAAGGATATCATCCTGGTAGACCACTACGAACTTACCAAGGAACTCCCGGAGGACGTCATTAATAAGGTCCTGGAATACGGCAGGAACATTACAGAGTCCGAATGGCATGACAAGGTATTCGTAGTGGCCTGAGTGTGTATTGAATGCTGTCTTCCACTCATCCCCTTCACGGATCCAAATGAGATTATAGGCCCCTCTCAGGTTGATCTTAGTATAGATGGTGGCTCCTTTAAGCTGATCAAATAAATCAGAAATAAGAGGTAACGGATACGAATTCTGAACAGTAACTTTATTTAATCCACGATAATCGATGCATGCTCTCAATGTCCCATCCTTCTTTTTGACGAAGAAAAACCCTGCTCCTACAGGGGATTTAGATGGATGAATAAAACCTCTGGTCAAATTGTCCTTGATGTATTCATCCACGGCTTCCATTTCTGGATGCGATAAAGAGAATAACCGACCCTTCAGTAGTTTGGCCCCAGGAACCAATTCGATAGAGCAGTCATAAGGTCTGTGGGGTGGTAAGACTTCTGCGGACTGCTTGGAAAAAACATCAGGGTAAGATGAATACTGAGGTGGAAGACCGTGCTCTGGAATCTGGATATTGCGCACTGGTAGAGTCAGACAATGATTGGCGCAGGACTCACTCTAACGAACGATATCCCCTTTCAACCAATCGATTTGAGGATTATGTTTTAAGAGCCATGGGTGACCTAAGATGAGAGGAGCTGATGGACAATGTATAAGGAGGAGTTCAATTTCTTCAGAATGACATACCCCGATAGTGAGAAGAAGAACAACAGTGGATCTAGTAATGCAGCCTCCAGAAAGTGGTTGACCATCGAGACCACAAGCCATAATAGGAGTGGGAATATCCTTCCAGGTCACTCCCCATTGTCGTGCAATGTCAATATCTATGAAGTTCCCTGCTGCGCCACTATTGATGAATGCGGTGGTGTCTAGGCAATGTGCTCCTATTTTTATCTGAGCGGGAATAATCAATAAATTTTGGGAAGAGATTAAATGGACTCCCAGACGGACCTCTTCCAAATCCGTCTGGTTTACACATTTCCCGACGGTGGAGCCTTGTTAGGGCATTGTTCGACCCTGTGACCACGACCCCCACAGCACAGACACAGACCCATCGAGCGTCGGCGATTCTTCTCATGACAAGATAGTCGGAAAGACCCTAATTGCATAGGTTCCTCCTACGTCTTAGGAACCGGAAAAGAATGCACTGGGGAAGTAGCCTGGAGTGAGTCTCGTTCAGAACGACGTTCCCTCAGGCGACGATCTGTTATAATGGCCAATAACATCAGTTCCTCTAGATTAACTGGGGAAGGGAACTGAACCAGGGCATCCTTGAGGGATTCTGAGAGTCCTGCCCGGAACTGACTGCGAAGAGCGGGGTCGTTCCATTGGCAATCGGTGGCCCAGCAACGAAACTCAGTAGCAAATTCCTCAGCCGTGCGGCGTCCCTGACGGATGGTCCTAATCTTGGTTTCTGCTGTGGCCATACGATCCGGGTCATCGTAGATGAGGCCCAAGGCTTGAAAGAAGGCTCCCACAGTCTGTCTGGCGGGATGATCCTGAGGAAGACTGAAGGCCCAGGTCTGAGGGTCCCCTTGGAGGAGCGAGATAATCAGACCTACTCGTTGAAATTCGTTCCCTGAAGCCGCAGGTCTGAGCTGGAAATACAGGAGGCAACTGTTTTTAAACTGTTGAAATTTGCTGCGATCACCAGCGAAGCGATCAGGAACTGGCACTTTGACATCCGAAGATGCGACAGCAGGAGGAGGAGGGGGTGCAGGAGCTTGTCCAACTTGAAGGTTAGTGATGACAGTTTCCTGCGATTTCACTTGGGAGGTAAGTGTTTGAACAACTTGAGTAAGATGGGACATCTGGGCGAAAAGAGCATTGATGGCTTCCGTAGCGGCCGAATCCATAGTAAGACGGATGACTTATGTGGCCGGTTATAATGTTAGGGTACCCTGGTTTTACCTGGACTGAGTACCGGGGTGACCACACATAGAGAGAGAGAGATAGGAATCGGGTAACTCACCAGTATGTAGAGCCTGCGTCGGGTAAATCACCAATATGTAGAGCCTGCGTCCGCCTTGAGTGTTCGCTAGAGCCCCTGATGGTGGGGATAGACTGGAGCTGGTGAGGCTTCTTCAGGATACACACCTTAGAGAAAACCCGGAACAGGAAAATGGGATAAGGGGAAATGGATAAGCAAAAAGCAGGTAAGTGGGTGTAGTAGTAACAGAAGGGACTGCACTAAACAAAACAACAAGAAACACTAAACAGACAGAACCGGGAAGACAGGACTGGACAGACTTACTAGACTGTCTAGGGAACTCACACCTCACGCACGCCAGCAGGAGAACCCCCTAGGGGGTTAACATAAACAGACACTCAGGAATGGAGATGGTTAACACAGATGAAAAGCACGGGGCAGCAGAAGCTATAACCGGCAAGTGACTGAAGCAGCTGACTGACCTTTAAAGGAGAGAAGAGCCAATAGCAGGAGAAGCCAGCACGCACCAAGAATCACTGCAGCAATGCCCCAATGAGAGGAGAGCAAGGAGCAGCATGTACAGCGAGAGAACCCCACCTGCTGTTGTGATTCCAAGCTGTTTGCTGCCTCAACAGAGAGTCAAAGTAGATCTATACCAAACAGATAAGTCTGCAAATCATCAAGATGGTATGTGGCCCTAGATGCATATACATATTAAAAATATTGAAAAAATACACCTGCATTAAATTCACTAGTCAATGCTTGGGTTCTGTTCGAGGTTTCCTGGCTGGGACGGGTGGCAGCCTTTAAAATGTCCCTTCTCCCCAAATTGCTTTACTTATTCCGATGCATCCCATATGCCTTTCCTAAGCAAGATCTGCTTAAGTTTAAGAGACTGATGCTCTCCTATGTGTGGAAGCAGAGGACTCCGAAGCTCGCATACCACCGTCTGATTCTCGCCAAGAAACATGGGGGGTTAGGCCTACCGGACCTAGTGGCGTATCATGAAGCATCCCTCCTGGCACAGATAGGAGACTGGCACCTCCCTCCCGGACATAAGCCTTGGGTTGACCTGGAGAGAAGTACCTTGGGTCACTTTCCCTTAGCAGACCTGATCTGGACGGCTAGGGCAGATCGTGGGGCAATTCCAATTTAGCTGAAATCTATGTTGGATACGCTTCTGGTTTGGGAAAAAATAGCGCCGGCACACCTGGGTATCACTCTACCTACTAATAATGTCTCATTGACAGCGGTGTCCTTTCTCATTCCTGACCTGTCGGTTTCTGGCCTGATATCTAGGGGATGGTCGACTATCTCGGAGCTTACAACCTCGGGAGCCATATGCACATTTGATGTTTTGGCCCACAGATTTAGTCTCCCACCGACCCTCACGTTTCAGTACCTCCAACTAAGACATTGGGTTTCCTCGAAATATAAAACTCTGGGTACCCTACAACCCCCCCCTCCGGCGATATTGGCTAAACTTACTGGGAGTGAAAGCAAAGGGGCTATCTCTTTTTGGTATGTAGCAATCACCACCCCTGCAAACCTTAGTAAAACCCGAGCTCAAGCCCAGTGGGAATCGGACTTGGGGATATCGCTTACTAGCCAGCAGTGGTCCCAGTTATCCCAGAGCTTACATAAAAGCTCTAAGTGTGTCAGCCATACAGAAATGTTTTTCAAACTGTATCATAGATTATATCTCACCCCGGTGTTGCTGCATAAAATGTGGCCCTCGGTCTCTAGCATGTGTTGGCGGGAGTGTGGTTTGGTGGCAGATATCATGCATATTTTCTGGAGTTGTCCAAAGATAAAGCCTTTCTGGTTGGAAGTATTTGACCTGGCCTCCAAGGTTTTTAATTTCCCTATCCCTCCAGACCCTGCGGTAGCCTTACTACATTTGTTCCCCCCCGCCTTCCCCAGAGAAAATAGATATTTACTTGGACAGATGTTGCTAGCCGCCAGGGCCTGTATAGGTCAATTATGGAGAGACCTGAGAATACCGAGTATATCTAAACTGTATGACAAAATCCAGTATAATTGTACCATGGAAACAGTCGGTGTTCCATATGCAGCTTCTGCTTCCAATCCACACTTACGCTGGCTACCCTGGTCGGACTATGTGGCGGAGGAGTGCAAACGGCGGGCTGCCTCCTCTACTGGTGTGCGGTCTGACGGGGAGCACTTCTCTTTGAATGAACCCCCCGAGACATAATTGCATCCCCCCCCTGGGGATTTCGACATACCTCTTTTGATGATGCCCTGTGGAGGCACGTAGGATGCCCCACGAGGTGACCTACAGACGCATCTTCCCTTCCCTGTCCCTCCCCCTTCCCGCAAGTTGGCTTTATATTTACATGTAGCCCTATCGAATGCCTTTTATTCAACGTATGCTTTGTAAATTGTACATTGCTCCCCCTCCCCCTGTTCTTTTTTCTGTACCCCCCGTTTTACTGTTTTTGTTGAAAATCTGAATAAAAACTATTATTGAAAAAAGAATGTAGGAAATCTACATCCAATGTGGGGTGAATTGTCTTGCTTTTAACCTTGCATAACTGTCTTTGGTAATGCCATAAATATATTGTCTGTTGTTCACATTTTATCAAGAGGGGAGATTCATACACCCTTGGAGGGCTATGCAAAAATACTGTTATAGAAAGTCCACAAAAGTCACTGCTACTCCGTCTGAACCCTCCACCATGGGAAAGTCTAGGCCCGCTGCATCCAAACCATCCCCATCCCAGGGTGACTCGTCGCCTCCAGACCCATTGGAAGGGGGGATGAGCCAACCCCTTCTCCCCACGCCTGCCTTGGCCTCTGGGGCCGGGACGGCGCAGGAGATCCTGCAGGCCTTGTTGCCGGTTATTGACAAAAAGTTCGAGTCCCTCCAATCCACCCTTGATACCTCGGTAGCTAAAATCCTGGAGAACACGAACAGGATAACTGCACTGGAACAACTCACCAGTGATAATGCTGACTCCATCCTGACTGTACAGAATGAATCTGAGTGTAGCCCAAAAAACCCCCCCCCCCCCCGTATCTCCCTGCTGATAGTTTAAGTGGCCAAACAACAACAAATGCCTACAAGATTTAGAAAATAAATGGTCTGACCACTCCTTCTGCACACGCAGCCAGGCCTGTCCATCTGCCACCAGATGAGAGCACACACAAACCGCCTCCAGACGCCTACACTCCTTCTCCAAAGATTCCTCCTACACCCTATAAAATTTCTTTAACCTTGCAATCCACTGTATCATGCTAGCTCTTAAGACTGCCTTAAAGGCATCCCATACCACTGTTGGATCCGTTGTCTCCTTATTATCACAGAAATAGTCACCCAACAATCAAGTCCTCCCCTGATCCGATGAATTCTAACCAAAAGGGATTTAATAACCAAAATCTCTGTCCACTATTGTCCACTAAGGCTACATTTAATGCAACCGGAGAATGGTCTGAAATACTTCTTGAGAGGTATTCCAGTGAAACTGCATGCGAGACCAGAGATCTGGATAACAGAATTAAATCAATATGAGACAGAGCTTGGTGCGAAGATGAATAGCAGGAGTATTGACGAGAATGAGGGTTTCTAAGTTGCCAAACATCTACCAGGCCAAGTGTATCCAGTAGTTTGGAAAAGGGAGTAACTAATGGGGCTATACTAGTGGAAGTATATCCAACTCCATATTCAGAACGTTATTAAAATCTCTTAGACAGAGCACCAGAGTATCTGGTTATTTAACCATAAAAGTAGCAGCTTTTCTCATGACATCATGCAAATAAGGGGGAGGGACATAAATTCCAAGAATAAGGATCGGCACCAAGTCTAACATACCATTAATAAATACGTATCGGCCATAAGGATCTGTTTGAACATCTCCAAGAATAAATTTCACATTCTTGTTAATAAGTATTGACACCCCCCTGCTAACAGGCGACCCCCTGTGAGATGTGTTTCAACCAAACACATTATATCCACTTAATGATTACGCACATGTTGCAATAATAAAAACCTTTTAATTTTATCATTCATCCCCCTAACATTCCATGTCCACACTCTTAGATTACCCATCATGACCAATTATATCCCAGTACCATTAGGAGAATAAAACAAAACTGCAAAGAACAAGTATCCCATTGACCAACAACTTTATAGCAGCACCACTGTTTTACTGTAGCAAATAGACAAGCCACTATGGACCTAAAACAGAACACCTTAATTACATTACTAATGAACCACCCAAAACCTTCCCACACCCACCCTGTATTACCCATCCAAACTCGAGCAATACTTAAAGCCCAACTTCCCCTAGAACTATTCTCAGCAAAGAGCTAGAACACCCAACAATTCAATACTCTTATCCTTATTAATCACTATCTATATGATTAAAATAAAGTAATAAAACCTAAGGGCTTACCACCGAAGCTATATCTAAGATGTGGCTCCCTTTAGGTAGCTATCCCACTTAACTTAAACATGAATGGAAATGCCTCCCTGGGAATAAAATTTTGAAGAAAGGGATGCACAGCAAAAGTGATAAAAGAGCAATCACATTTGTATACTGATAATATTAAAACCAACAGGCTGCAATAACAGTAATACTCATCATTTAAGTATACTTATAAAAGTCCTTTATTTTGATCAGAGCGGTGCCTGTCATCTCCTGGGACCTCTGCATTCAATCCAGTCCATTGCCTCTTTTGGAGTGCTGAAAAAGTGTGAGGTACCATCAGCTACAACTCTCAGCCTTGCCGGGTATAGCATAGCGTAGAGAAGTTGTAAATCCCTAAGGCGATGCTTCTCTGGAAGAAACTGGGCCCTCGACTTTTGGACTTCCATATTGAAGTCAGGGAATGCTGAGATAGATGCGTTGTTCAACTTAATAGGACACTTCTGTCGGGAGAGGCGCAAGATGTCATCACGGTTTCGGAAGTGCAAGATCCTGGCGATCAGGGTACGGGGTGGGGCCCCTGGAGGTGGGGGCTGTGGAGGCAGACGGTGTGCTCTCTCTATAGCAAACTGCACCGAGAAGGATTCTCTGCCATATTCACGAATAAGAAGATCCTCCAGGAAGCGAGCTGGATCCTCTCCCTCCACCCTCTCAGGAAACCCCACGAACCTTATGTTGTTACGCCTCAATCGACCCTCCAGATCTGTTACCTTGGATTTCCAGATATTAACTTGAGAACAGATAGCATCCAGTTGTTCCAACATAGGGTTGGTAAGGTCCTCAAGCGCAGATATCCGATGTTCAGCCTCTCCAACTCTCTCCCAGACCATCTGTAGCTCATGCCTAATAAAGGATAAATCCACTTGAACCTCACCGATTTTGCCAATTACACGCACCTCTGAGTCAGTGATGGCCTGCAGAACCTGCGCCAGAGTGGGAGATGGCGGGGACTCAATCGGTGCTTCCATTTCCACAGCCGGGGGAGTTTCGCGCGAAGAAGACGTGGTACCCTGTGAGCCCACTGCTGAAGAGGATCTGGCATACCTCACCAATTTAGATGCTGCCGCAGCAGTATTTCTGGATTTCCCCATGAGGAGTAAATTAGAGCAGACCGAACAATTGCACAATACAAGTAGATTATATTCCAATGTCCCAGAATAGGTAGGCAGTGAGGAACACTTGCAAAAGAAGCTGGCAGAGTCTCAAATTACAGTACTCCAAGTAAATGGCAGCGGAATAACTTGTAACTGGGTTAGGTGGAAGAGCAGATTTTATAGGAAGTCACTGGCATATGGTCCTTTTAGATAGGAATGCAGCTGCAACTGCATCTCAAAGTAAATGCCAGTTAAGTAACTTGTAGACAGGGTTATAGGTGGATGAACAAATCTTTTATTGTTTTATTTTGTTGATTTAAGCAGCCACTGGTAGATTTTGTAGGAAACCACTGGAATACGGCACTGTAATAAGGAAATGCAGCTGCACCTGATTTCTCCACTGAGATGGTAGCTAAAGAACTTGTCAACAGTATATAGTTGAATCAGCCAATTTTATAGAAAGTCCCTGGTATATGTCCTCTTAATACAAGAATGCAGCAATATCCATATCTCCAGAAGAAATGAAAGTTAGGTAACTTGTAACCAGGATATAGGTGGGTAAGTAACACTCCACTCTATTCTCTGCTGTGGTACTTTTAGCAAAAATCACCTGCCCCACAAGCTCCTTCTGCACTGCGTCCTGTGCAGTAATGAAAGTGCAAGAGACTAACCTAAAATGGCGCCCCCCCGTCCCAGCGTGGGAGATTTTCGCGCCACTTGTTCATCCAGATGAATACTGTGTATCGTAATAGCGGAGGTCAGCCACACTACTCTAGCATGAAGCATGAGCCTCTCTCCCGGTCCCAGCAGTGTCTGGTGCCTTGTGCAGATGAGAGCCTTGTCCAGTCTCTCTACACCGCCCACTCCGCTGCCTCCCCACTGCCACCGCACTCACTCAGCCCGACAGTGACTCCCATGCAGTGCAGACAGACCTCAAAGCTTCCTAAACTGGCCGCAATGTAAACACCAGTGCTTCCCTCGGTGCAGTATCATTTCCTCAGAGTGGGATAGCGCAGGTAAAGGATATTAAGTAGGATATTTTATAGGAGCCTCAGGACAGCGTGTCCTACTCCATCAAGATCCAGGCCCCGCCTCTCTACCCCGATATGTTTAAGAAAGGGTTAGATACATCTTTAGCAGAAAAGTACATCCAGGGTTACCAGGACCGCAAATTTAAATGCATGAAAGTAGTGAAGCCAGGGAGAACTAGGACAGTCATCTTTGGTCAGCAGGGATTTTTTTTTTTCCAAACTGCAACAGTATGAATGTTGCCTTAAATGGATTAACGTTAATTATAAAGATAGGGATCGCAGGAGATTCAAAATAGGTTAAACTTGATGGACTGGTGTCTTTTTTCAACCTCATCAACTATCTTACTATGTATACAATAAGCCTTCTAGTTTCAAACACACAGCTGAACAACTATCACATCCCCGGGAACCCAGTGTGGATACCCAAACCCGTCAGTCCGTTATACAAGCTATATATGTCCTAGAGCTCTGATAAAGAGTTAAGGAAATAAGTCCCAAATGAAGATTATATCAAATTATAGCCCTGATCCACAGATAAGAAGGAAATAAGTACATGTAACTCTCTCTATAGCAAACTGCACCGAGAAGGATTCTCTGCCATATTCACGAATAAGAAGATCCTCCAAGAAGCGAGCTGGATCCTCTCCCTCCACCCTCTCAGGAAACCCCATGAACCTTATGTTGTTACGCCTCAATCGACCCTCCAGGTCCGTTACCTTGGATTTCCAGATATTAACTTGAGAACAGATAGCATCCAGTTGTTCCAACATAGGGTTGGTAAGGTCCTCAAGCGCAGATATCCGATGTTCAGCCTCTCCAACTCTCTCCCAGACCATCTGTAGCTCATGCCTAATAAAGGATAAATCCACTTGAACCTCACCGATTTTGCCAATTACACGCACCTCTGAGTCAGCGATGGCCTGCAGAACCTGCGCCAGAGTGGGAGATGTCGGGGACTCAATCGGTGCTTCCATTTCCACAGCCGGGGGAGTTTTGCGCGAAGAAGACGCGGTACCCTGTGAGCCCACTGCTGAAGAGGATCTGGCATACCTCACCAATTTAGATGCTGCCGCAGCAGTATTTCTGGATTTCCCCATGAGGAGTGAATTAGAGCAGACCGAACAATTGCACAATACAAGTAGATTATATTCCAATGTCCCAGAATAGGTAGGCAGTAAGGAACACTTGCAAAAGAAGCTGGCAGAGTCTCAATTTACTGTACTCCAAGTAAATGGCAGCGGAATAACTTGTAACTGGGTTAGGTGGAAGAGCAGATTTTATAGGAAGTCACTGGCATATGGTCCTTTTAGATAGGAATGCAGCTGCAACTGCATCTCAAAGTAAATGCCAGTTAAGTAACTTGTAGACAGGGTTATAGGTGGATGAACAAATCTTTTATTGTTTTATTTTGTTGATTTAAGCAGCCACTGGTAGATTTTCTAGGAAACCACTGGAATACGGCACAGTAATAAGGAAATGCAGCTGCACCTGATTTCTCCACTGAGATGGTAGCTAAAGAACTTGTCAACAGTATATAGTTGAATCAGCCAATTTTATAGAAAGTCCCTGGTATATGTCCTCTTAATACAAGAATGCAGCAATATCCATATCTCCAGAAGAAATGAGAGTTAGGTAACTTGTAACCAGGATATAGGTGGGTAAGTAACACTCCACTCTATTCTCTGCTGTGGTACTTTTAGCAAAAATCACCTGCCCCACAAGCTCCTTCTGCACTGCGTCCTGTGCAGTAATGAAAGTGCAAGAGACTAACCTAAAATGGCGCCCCCCCGTCCCAGCGTGGGAGATTTTCGCGCCACTTGTTCATCCAGATGAATACTGTGTATCGTTATAGCGGAGGTCAGCCACACTACTCTAGCATGAAGCACGAGCCTCTCTACCGGTCCCAGCAGTGTCTGGTGCCTTGTCCAGATGAGAGCCTTGTCCAGTCTCTCTACACCGCCCACTCCGCTGCCTCCCCACTGCCACCGCACTCACTCAGCCCGACAGTGACTCCCATGCAGTGCAGACAGACCTCAAAGCTTCCTACACTGGCCGCAATGTAAACACCAGTGCTTCCCTCGGTGCAGTATCATTTCCTCAGAGTGGGATAGCGCAGGTAAAGGATATTAAGTAGGATATTTTATAGGAGCCTCAGGACAGCGTGTCCTACTCCATCAAGATCCAGGCCCCGCCTCTCTACCCCGATATGTTTAAGAAAGGGTTAGATACATCTTTAGCAGAAAAGTACATCCAGGGTTACCAGGACCGCAAATTTAAATGCATGAAAGTAGTGAAGCCAGGGAGAACTAGGACAGTCATCTTTGGTCAGCAGGGATTTTTTTTTTTCAAACTGCAACAGTATGAAGGTTGCTTTAAATGGATTAACGTTAATTATAAAGATAGGGATCGCAGGAGATTCAAAATAGGTTAAACTTGATGGACTGGTGTCTTTTTTCAACCTCATCAACTATCTTACTATGTATACAATAAGCCTTCTAGTTTCAAACACACAGCTGAACAACTATCACATCCCCGGGAACCCAGTGTGGATACCCAAACCCGTCAGTCCGTTATACAAGCTATATATGTCCTAGAGCTCTGATAAAGAGTTAAGGAAATAAGTCCCAAATGAAGATTATAACAAATTATAGCCCTGATCCACAGATAAGAAGGAAATAAGTACATGCGGATTCACAAAGTATGCAAGTGCACTCCCATGACACTCCCCTCGTTCTTATGGATCATTACTGACTTCTTTGTCCATAAGGCTACCTTAAATCTCTGTGAGTATATTTGTGTAGCTTTTGCTACAGTACGTGCCTACTTTGCAAACCCAGCCCATACCACCTTATTTAAATGTCTCCCCCCATCCACTTTTCTTAGCTTCCTACTTACAGAGTGGTGGCATGCCCTTTCTTATGAATCTCATTATACACGGAGTTGAACTCCATGCATAAAATTTTGATGGTGCATGCACAAATCACAAAAAATCACCAAGATATGCATATGGAATGCGTATATTTAGGTATGTTCTTAAGTGTGAATTCAGTCCTAATTGAGTTCTAATTAATATAAAGATACCTAATATAGGACAGTAAACTGGTAATGAAAAAGTGTAGATGTAAATTCATGAAATTATTTAAGTAAATTAAATTGTGAGCCCAAAATTCTGTTGAAATAAGCCCCAATAGATAATTATCTCATTCATATTGTGATACAACGCCCACTTCTCTATTTTGGTAACAACAACACTGCAGTGCTATTATCAGGCAAAGAGTTGTGTTGTGAGCTTATTCATCCTGTGAGGCCAGAAAAAATACTATTAATGGATAATCATCTAATATCCAAACACAAGACTCACTACTTCATAAAAGCTGCATTATATAGGAGAGTTTTATGCAATGTTCATGTTACTGAATAAAACTGAAAGCAATTAATACTCTAACATGTTAGTTCAATATCTGTGTAAACCCAATTATATTGCCTGGCCACCTCATAGGACAGTGGCTGATAGTGCCAGCATCCTATTCTGACAGTTCAAGTCACTAATAAGGCTATTGAGTGTATATGAACAAATCTAGGTGAAATGCATTGGCCTTTCGTCAACATCCCTCTGATTTTCGGGAGAGCGGAAGGGGTGCGCCACAGAATTTTCACTGGAGTTAAAGAAAGGCATCGTCCGTTACCACCAACTATGTATCAGCCTGTGTGGAATATGATTGGAGAAATGAAAGAAGCGGGTGTCATCCACGAGAGTCATAGTCCGTGGGCAGCACCATTAGTAACTGTCAAAAAAAAAAGATGGAAGTCTTCGTTTTTGCATGGATTATCGCAAGCTTAATGCCATTACACACAAGGGGCCAGATCCAGAACTACGCATTTCCGCGAATTTACGTGTGGCGGAGATGTAAATTCGCAGATTTGAACGCACTGCGCATGCGCACCATAGAAAATACGCACATTCTTACGTGTGGGCGTGACAAATTTACGTTAGTCAACAATACGTGCGTTTTACGTGAAGTAGGCGGGGGGTGGTATTTAAAGTGTACAGTATGGGCGTGCTAAGCTGCGTATGTTCGCGTAGTCAGTACGTCTGTTAGCGGACGTATGCTGTTACGTTTGGAAAAGTTAAGGTAGGGTTTGGGTCGCGTATTTTGACAAAATACGTCCGTGCAAGGGGTGTGTCATGGGGAGTGTAGCGAACTTACGTGTACGAAAATACGCTCCGCGAATATACGTACGCACACACGTAGTTCTGGATCTACCCCAAGGATGCTTATCCGCTTCCCAGAAGAGTCATTAACAGTATTGAAAACAGCTAAATATTTTTCCACTCTCGATCTGACAAGCGGATATTGGCAAATTCCCATGGCTCCGGAAGATCAGGAAAAGACCGCTTTTACCACTCCTATGGGTCTGTTTGAGTTCGACAGAATGCCTTTTGGATTATGTAATGCTCCAGCTACCTTTCAAAGGGTTATGGAGCATTGCTTAGGACATTACAATTTTGAGATGGTTTTGGTATATTTGGACAATGTAATTATTTTTTCCAAGAGCTATGAAGAGCATCTAATTCATTTGGAGGAAGTTTTCAAACAGCTAATTAAATTTGGTTTAAAACTTAAACCCTCAAAATGTCATTTACTTAAACCAGAAGTGCAATATTTGGGACACATAGTTGGTGCTAATGGTGTCACACTTGATCCTGATAAAATCAGAGTGGTAAAAGAATGGCCAATACCAAAAACTGTAAAAGATGTCCGAAGCTTCTTAGGATTTGTCGGTTACTACCGACGCTTTGTGGAAAATTTTGCACGGGTGGCTACTCCATTACATGTTCTATTGAGAGGTAGATCGGGCCGAGAGAGAAGAGGGTCTTCTCCCATCATTTGGGAAATCGATCAGCAGAACTCCTTTGATCTTTTGAAGGCTTCATTAATCAAAGCTCCTTTACTTGCTTATCCCGATTATGAACAACCATTCAGAGTGTACACAGATGCTAGCCATTGTGGTTTAGGGGCTGTCTTGTCTTAGGTGCAGGAGGGACGTGAAAGAGTTATAGCCTATGCTAGTCGAGGACTCCGAAAGACAGAACAAAATAGTGAAAATTATAGTACGTTTAAATTGGAGTTACTCGCCATTGTTTGGGCTGTTACGGAAAAATTTAGGAACTACTTAGCAGCTAATTATTTTGAAATAATAATAGATAATACCCCTTTGGCACATCTGTCTACCGCTCATTTGGGAGCCATGGAACAAAGATGGGTATCCTGTCTAGCTAATTTTCGTTACACAGTGACTTACCGCAGTGGAAAAGCAAATGGAAATGTAGATGCCTTGTC
This sequence comes from Limnodynastes dumerilii, assembly GCA_011038615.1. Taxonomy (NCBI): domain Eukaryota; kingdom Metazoa; phylum Chordata; class Amphibia; order Anura; family Limnodynastidae; genus Limnodynastes; species Limnodynastes dumerilii. The sequence continues at coordinate 8,122 of WWET01000213.1, read as the reverse complement.
TTGTTTACCTACTGCTGATATTGAGGAGAAAGAAAAGGATGAACTGGAAGAGGTGGAGACCCCAGTATTCAGGGTAAAGGAAAACAAATCAATACTTACCTTGGATCCATTGCTTGTCACTTCCACTTCAAAATTTAGTACTATTCAGCCTGATTCTGCAGTGTTAAAGTGGGAAAAGATTCAGTGCGACAGCCCAGTGTTGAGGGAACTCAAAAGCCTTATCCATCACAAGCAGTATTTAAATAAAATTCAGCGAGATGGAGCTGATCCTGAATTGGTGAGACTGCTTAGACACCGAAATCGGATTCAGTTGAGAAAGGGATTGGTAATGCGTAATAGTTTGGACCCTGGTACACACCAAACTGTTACTCAAATAGTCCCAAGATCACAAGCAAACCTTTTACTGGAAGCCTATCATGATAAGACTGGGCATTTTGGAACAAAAAAATTGGAAACGGTGTTGGGAAGGAGATATTTTTGGATTGGAATGCGGGATTGATATTGAAAGGTGGTGCTGTGATTGTGTTTCTTGTAATCTTGGCCGACCTCCCATCGCCACTCACAAAGACCCTCTGCATCCAATTCAAAGTACACATCCCTTGGAATTAGTCGCCCTAGATCATGTCAAATTAGCACCAAGTTATAGCGGAATTCAGTACGCTTTGACCATAACTGATCACTATAGTAAATTTCTTGTTGTGGTTCGAACTAGAGATTTATCTGCAAAGACAACTGCTGAGCTTTTCCTAAAAATTTTTGTCAGGCCCTATGGGTACCCCGATCGGATCCTGACTGACCAAGGCCCAGCTTTCGAGTCCCAATTATTCCAAGAGCTCTGTTCCTTATATGGATGTACAGTTGCGTACCACGGCCTATCATCTGCAGGGAAATGGGTTATGTGAAAGGGCTAATTAGACAGTTATAGGGATGCTAAGGAGTTTTTCAGCTGAGAAGCGCTTGAATTGGCCTGAACTTTCTTATCTGTTCAACAGGGTTCACGCCATATTATCTCATGTTTGGCCGACAGGGTAGATTACCTCAAGATTTAGAAATGATTCCTATTATGACCAATTCCAGATGTCTAAAGATTAGTTGGGTACAGGAACATCAACAGAGGATAAAGATAGCCCGGGAGCTTGTAGGG
>WWET01000212.1:914885-935898 GCA_011038615.1 Limnodynastes dumerilii | reverse complement strand
ATAGATAGATAGATAGATAGATGAAAAAGAAGAGTGCACATGTACATGTGGAAGCTAATAGCAAAATTGAACACCCACAGAGGGTAGCAGGGGACAGCCCGTGTATGATGCAGATTACAATATTATGGATTGCAGCTACATTGGATATTGATGAGCGTATTTCATGTGTATCACTAGCTCCTTTTTTGAATGATTTTTATACCATTGCTGATGCTTCGTTTCCATATCTGGAAATTAACTTTTGTAATCCTATGGTACCTTTTGAGACACACAGTGTCAGACAATTATAAGACATTTTCTTCTTAATATTATAAATAGCATTATTTAGGACGTAGTGAAATATGGCAGTCATTTAAAATATGCAAACTGAGACTACGGGTTTTACTGCAGCAGCTTATAGCAATTTGAATGTTTTAAATGGGATTTTTTTTTATTTTCATCTAAAACCCATTACAAATATATATTTCATATTAGAATAATACCTGATCATACATCACAGCAATACACGACTATTAAGGCATTAAAACATACAAACAAAAAAAGTTTTGTGGTGTATGACCTGATCGTAGGTTTATTCATAGAAAATAAGTCTTACACTTACACCATCCCCTGAGCACCATGTTTCACTAGTGCATAGCATGTGGATGCTGACACAGACTTTGTGTGCGGGCTCTTGTTTTGTACAAGCGCAGTGCAGGATTCTGCTGAGCTTCTGACTATAACATAGGGAGAAGCGCAGCCCTGGATCAGGTCCCCTATCTCAGTGTCCCCCAACCTCAGTCCTCAGGGACCACTAACAGTCTAGGTTTCCTTAAAGAATCACAAGTGATATAATGAGCAGCACCTGTGGAGCTTTTAAAATGTGACAGTTAGTAATGAACACACCTGTGCTCCAGACCTGGAAAACATGCACTGTTAGTGGTCCCTGAGGATTGAGGTTGGGGAACACTGTCCTATCTGATAGATCAGCTAAATATTCCAGTATTGATCAGCCTGCCCATAGGAAACAGAAATCTGCTTAGCTGTAGTCTTTTTGACAGAACAAGTGATCTGCCTGTGCTATTGTACCGGGTCTAGAGCTGATAGGACCCGCCGATACTTACTTTTACTCTGCAGCAGCAGGTATTGGCAGTATCCTACTGTGTCAGCCATACATTAGGGGGCCAGTGCACAGGGAAGAACTTCCTTGCTCACCGGCCTGCTGTTAAAGCAGTTCCGCATTGATGCCAACAATATGGAGATATATTTCATTCAATGCAGTATGCCTTAGGGCCAGATTTACTAAGCTGCGGGCTTGGAAAAGTGGAGATGTTGCCTATAGCAACCAATCAGATTCTAGCTCTCACTTTCCTATTACATACTAGAGAATGATTGAAAAAAAAAAAGAAAAAAAAAAATCAGAACAAGTAGTTGTCCCAACAAGAACCTCTATTACTGCACTCAGGGTCTCATTAATATTGTTAACATTATTAAAGCTTATATCTAATGAAAAATAAAATATCAAACTTTATTAAGTATATTTTAAAAAGTAACAAGGATAGAACGGCGAAATATTAAAAAAACATAGAATACTTGCAGTGTAACACTGATAAATGATTAAAAACAATGTGGTGCCTCACTAATTGTCCAAATTATCTTTACACACACCCTATAGTGTTAAAGATAAAGAAAAGGGTGAGTGTAAAGATAATTTGGACAATTAGTGAGGCACCACATTGTTTTTAATCATTTATCAGTGTTACACTGCAAGTATTCTATGTTTTTTTAATATTTCGCCGTTCTATCCTTGTTACTTTTTAAAATATACTTAATAAAGTTTGATATTTTATTTTTCATTAGATATAAGCTTTAATAATGTTAACAATATTAATGAGACCCTGAGTGCAGTAATAGAGGTTCTTGTTGGGACAACTACTTGTTCTGATTTTTTTTTTACTTTTTCCCTCTGTGCAACTCCCTGATGCTGGGAAGTGGTCCTTCAAATTAAATTGGGTGGTGCCCGGTTCTTTTCTTTCTTTCTTTCTATTATTCAGCTAAACTAGTAAGCTAAGTTTTGAGGTGTAACACAGCCTGTATCGAGGGTTAGTGAGACTTCAATAAAAATAGACAGAACAGCTACACCTAAACTTTCTTGTATCTTAAAATTAAACCTTATATATGCTATAGTGTTTTAAATAGCAATATGCTGCTACAGAGAGTTTACTGAGAAATATAAACATATGTAATGAAAAGGTTGATTTACTAAATAGAATTTACATAAAACTTAAATAATTAAGAATAAAAAACATAATGTAAAAAAATAACGAATACATATATATAAGGAAAATATCATGCAAAATATATTCTATTGCATGAATACATAATTAATATAACCATGAGCATAAAGAAATGAACATGTGTATATAAATATCATTCTATATAGGTCCCTTTATATATGTGATTTCTTTTATTTTTATTTGACCGTAATAAAAATATAATAACTGGATTATAGATGTTGTAATATACAGAAAAAAAGGATTGTGTTGACTTGTCCTGTATTATTAATTCTCTACAACTGAACGGACAGCAAGGTTCATGTTTGTTGTGTCGGCAGTAGCTGTTATATTATCATTGATCATTTGATTATATAAGCTTTTATTGTATTGACGTATTCTAATACCGTATCAATTTTGTATGTTTTATTATGAATACATTTCTAGTTTACATTTATTATATATGAATTCATCAATTGTATTTTATAGTAAGTTTTTTTTAGTTTGTCCCTTTGTTGTTATATTACTTGTATTATCTTGGAGGAGTTCTTTTTATTTAAGACTCTCCTTATCTATAAAGTTCACATAGGAGCCAGTAGTTTTAATGACTGATTTCAGTAGCAATGATAACTCATCTGGAATACAATGGATGAATCAAGGTCTGAGATAGTGATGGACAACAGGCAGCATGAGTTCTCCAACTCACAGAACAATCGCCTGCAGCCTTCATCTCTATCAGATCTATCAGATCTTTTTGGATGAGAGTGCCCCAGACAATGTGCTTGAGGTTACTGCCCGTGCCATTACTTACTACCTGGACGTGTCGGCTGAATGTACCAGGCGAATTGTGGGAGTGGAAGGCGCTATCAAAGCACTTTGTAATCGACTTGTGGTAGTGGAACTTAATAATCGCACCAGTCGGGATTTGGCTGAACTTAATTAACTTAATTAATCAGAGGGTGTCATGCTTGGTCTACAAGTCTGGTATTGCAAATAAGTATCTTTTCTGTAGGTTACATTTCTTAAAGTTATCACTTAGTTTAAGGGTGATAAATTGTTCTAGAATTAAATTAGTTTAATTAACAATGGATTTTTGACAAGCATAATATATGCACACATTACAATGTATTGTGGTAGTAGCACAGGGTCATTGTAGCCTCAAGATTCTTTCCACTCTTTCAAATACATATTAAATAAAATAGGACCAGGTTTAGACTCCCTTCTTCTATGCAGACTTCCAGACCTCTGCACATATGGAAAATGTGTGGAGGTATGGAATACTGCACAGAGGAGGGACATGAACTCCCATGTCACTCCCGTTCCGTGCAGACATTAGCTCAGATACGCTGCCATAAGGCTACCTTAAGTCTCGTGCAGATCAGCAATCCATATGACGTCTGTAAGTCAGCCTCTACTATAAAATGTAATGGTCCCCCACCCACCTTGTGTGGTTTTAGCAAGTGGAAGGGATGTCCTGCCCTATCATTATGATCTTGTATTGTAGGGAATGCAATTCTGCTAGGAGATCCCCACTGTAACATCTTCCGCACACAGGGGCTTGCGTAAATAGCCTAACATACCAAATTCTGGATCTTGTCCATAATTAATAACATTGGGCCTGATTCACACTTAAGAACGCGATAGGTTCCTAAATATATGCACCTAATAGCAAGGCAACTCCCTCAGCATGCCCTCGGTTTTTAGGTTCTTATGTGACTTACGAGTGCCATAGGGCTCCCTTAACTGTAGGTTCGCATTTGAATAGTACTTAGGAACTTAACTGCATAACCGCGCCTTCATTTGGTAATTTAAATTACTCTTTCCACCCAAATCTTCGTATCTGCCTAGTTACTTATTCACAGAACGCCCCTTTTTGCTTATGTTACTACGAGACTTTAGGTGCATAATGTATAAGGACGTAATTTGCATGCGTAAGTCCAACGTAAACAGCGTATAAAAGTTACTATGCATGCGCAGTGCATCCGTTCTTAAATATACGCACCTAAAACTACGCAGATTCTTAAGTGTTATCAAGGCCCTTGTTCAAGGGGGCATCTGCTCTTCTATAAATTAGTGCACAATAATTAGGTACTGAATTGGTTTAGTTATTTTATTTAGTTATTATTTGTTAAATAGCAACTTTGCCTTAGTATTTTATGTTTACAAATAAGTATACTTGTAAAGTGTATGCAATATAAATTATGACCACAAGGTGTCAATAAAGTTCAGTGAAATTCATTGATACCAGGTAAAAGATTGTGTTTATGTAAAGATAATGATAACTGACATTCTGTAAATCATGTAGGCCACTTATTATAGATTCCTAGAGCTTCTTATAACTTCTAGTCCATGTATGAGCAGGAGGCATCTGTGGCATTTCACGTTCAGTTGAATGTTGTCCATTATAGGTGCAAGCAGATACAAACTGAGGCTCTTCTTTTGCAAGTCTGGCCAACCTGTGACTCTCCAGGTGTTGTGAAACTACAACTCTCCGAATAGCTCTGCCAGACTATGAGCTATGTTCTGTGTTGTTAGAACAGGGTTTCTAAAATTCATGGAATATTTGGAAGACTCTCGGAATTCTGGCATTTCTCCTGGGAGTGCAGTCAAATGTCCCACAATGGGCTTGCACCCTGAAGCCCCACCCCCTGTCCATCGATACTACTATTAATAGTGTTACTGAGGGATGGGGTGTAGCTTGATGATGTAATTTGTGTCATGTCCCAGTAACACTATGAATAGTAGTAACGATGGGGACAGGGTGGGGCTTCAGGGTGCAATTTGCATAAATCACATCATTAAGTCCTGTCCTCATACTGTTTATGGAAGGAAGAAATATTAAGTCAGCAACCCTGTGTTACATACAAGGAAAGTTTCATAACAGCTACTAGTCCTTTTTGTGTATGCATCATAGTCCATATAGACTATAAACCTTTGACAAACATTATTAATGTTTCCCAGCTGGTCTGAAGGTCAAAGTAATGGTGATACGTAAATGTAGAATTTATTTGGATGGTTGCAGCTCATGGTTGTACATTCATTTCCTCATTGCGCAGTTTTGTCCCCACACTGGCATCCATAGCTTAATGATCGTTTCATGGTTTATATCTGGAGGGAGTATTAAAGGTTTGGGTTACCTCAAAGCACCCTCTTTCTAATTAATTTTAAAACCATGCCATATCCTAGAACATCAAGCGATTCCAAATCATAATATAGATCATAAATATGTTTTCTAAAATAATAATATGTCAGGATGATGAAAATGATTTACTTCTAACTTTATCTGCGAGCATGCTCTATAGGGAAGTCCATATTTCATGTATACATTATTTCAAAGAAAGTAATATGTGTTTGGCTGGTGTTCAGTGAAAGGGAAAGGAAAAGTCAGAGCTGAGATTTTTATATTTTTATGATTTTTTTTTTTAATAATAATGTCAATTCTCGAAGAGCATCTGGATTCAATTCTTATAAATAAAAATGTCATATATATATATATATATATATATATATATATATTTCTTAAAACAACTTACATATGTATGTGTTGTGTATGTAATATTTTCTATACTTTTCATCATGTTCTGGCAGCCAATTTACTTTGCTGTCCACACCCATTCTACGTGTTTAAGTTTATTACAGTATCAGTTATTATAGAATGAGGATAAAAATATTTCTTAAAACAACTTACATATGTATTTTTTGTGTATGTAATATTTTCTATACTTTTCATCATGTTCTGGCAGCCAATTTACTTTGCTGTCCACACCCATTCTACGTGTTTAAGTTTATTACAGTATCAGTTATTATAGAAATGAATGAGGATAAAATTTGCACTATGCTACACACCAGCATTAGTCATAGTGTCCAACTCTCTCTAAATATCATGGAATCTCCCTGAAGACTGAGTAATCCACCCTACTACCTAAACTGTTTGCTAATCTAACTGATGCTGATTCAGTTCCATTGAAGCCAAGAGATGGACAGTTTCATGGAACCCAATATGTAATCAAAGACTGACTGTTAGCTAAGATAACATGGAGACAGAAATGATGTCAGCAGAGTTCCTATTAAAAACCTTCACAATACATTGACAGACGATTTAACAAACAATAAATACTGATGTTTGCTGTTTTTATTGACAAATAGTTTTTCTTGCAGTGCTAGACACATCCATAGGATATGCTAGACGAACTCCTTTGATGGTCCAGGACACACCCATTTGGTGCAATGACGTGATGGTGCTATCACAATTTGCTAAGTCTGGCCCGTACGTGTGAGGGACATGCAGAGGGAGTGCGCTCCCCTTGCAAGTACAGGATTCTGGATCTCAAGTTCCGTACATCAGCCTTTGTTGCAGAGGCTAACGTTTGAAATTTAAGCGATGTTCTGGGTCCAGCCCATACTACGGAAATTTGTATTATATTTAATCTCTTGTAATTGTCTAAATATTGGCAAGTTATTGATCATAGAGACTTGGAGCCTGATCCAGACCTACGCTCATGAAACGATCATGTACGTAGCGTATTTACGCCAGCGTACCTCCGATGCACCCCCCTTGGCACTCCCCTTAGTCGTACTTAGTTTTGCCTTCTTACGCCCAGACCTACCCTAACTTTTCTGATCGTAACCGCAGGCGGCCATAAGCTCCTTGCATAGTTACGACGCTTGGCACGCCCATACTGTGCAATTTAAATGCCTCACCCTGCCCTCGGTGCGTATTAACGGGTTTCGTATGGCAGGCACGACACATCGAGCGTTGTTATGAAGCTGGCATACTTAAGGCCCCTATGCTCAGAATTTCGTAGCGTAACATGAGCCCCGAGCATGTGCAGTAAGTACTAATGGCTGTTTTTACGCTTACAACCATCGTAAAAACGCACCCGAGCGTAGATCTGGATCAGGCCGGAAACCATAATATCAGTAGCTTGGATCACTTTCAAGGATACGTAAACCAGTGTGACTTTGGATTGCTCCTTATTTGGTTAGAGGAACCAATAAAACCTTGGTGGGTTAAGGGTCAGTGAAGATTGTAATTGAAAACCATTGTTGTAAAAGTTTGCACAGTGGAAACAGACATTGTGACTGATATACAGGCACAAGTGTAATTAAAGCCTGTTAACAGACTCTCAGATGTTTTGTATGCAGGGGCTTCAGCCATTCAGCCCCCTAAGCAGTAAAAGGACAGGGTATTATCTTTTTTGGTTTTTGGGAAGGGAGGATTGGGTGTTATCAAACTATTGAAACTTTTAAAAATGAAGACTGAAGCTCCTGTAGGATTTCTGTAGTTACAGCAAAACAAATTACGTTTCTCACATGAAACTTGAACAATGGGCACACAACATATAGCAGGAACGCCTTATTTGAAATGCATCATTCCAGGTATAGGGAGAAACCTTACTTTCTATGGACCAGCTTTACGATACAAAATCATCAATTATAATTAGAATCCAAACTCCTGCGCTCCCAATAATAGCTGCCAATCACCAACAGTCTGGGGTTCCACATCATATACAAATTACAATAGAAACCAATAAAGCATACAGTGACATTATTTAGATTACTAACATAACTGTATGCTTTCTAATAAAATCCATTATAGTGCAGGAACTATTCACACTAAGCTGCTTTTCATTGTATTAAACTGTAATAAATTTAAAAGCGCAATAACAATGTGAGACAGTGAGCCAGCTCCAGATCTCCGCTTGATACCTGATTTCCGCAAGCTGAGACACTGAGTTTTGTACACTAAGAGATCCATCCGATGGGGTGTTCCCTTACATCTGCATACCTAATCCCCGCAAAGGGGCGTGGGTTGCCACAGAGAACAGCCCTTTTTTCAAAAGGTCCAATTTCTAAACCCCATTAGCGAAGATGGAACTGCACAGAAACTTCCAGGCCTGCCGCAGACAAGTTCAGATTCAGAGGAAATGTGCGGAAAAATTACTTCACTGAAAGGGTGGTAGATAAGTGGAATAGCCTCCCTGTGGTTGAGGCTAACACAGTAGAACAGTGTAAACATGCTTGGGATAAATATAAGGATATCCTAAATCTCAAACTAAATTGAGGGTCTAGAGTCAGTATAGTTTTAAATAAACAACTGGGCAGACTGGATGGGCCATGTGGCTCTTATCTGCCATCACTTTCTATGTTTCTCCCATTCTAGACTCCATCCCCTCCCAGCAACCTAACTCTAAGTCTCCCCTTCTGCCATCCATCCCTTCCCCGCAGCCTAACCCTAAAACTACCCTACTAAAATACATCCACTTCCCTGTGCTAACCTGTCCGGGCGTCAAAGCATCAGGAAGCGTTTTTGCTGTGTGATTTTTTAAATGGGGGCATAATTAAAATGTATCTAAAATGCGGATTTGCAGTGGTGCACACAACTCCCGCAAAGACGGCATGGATAGACATGCAGATGCGGGTTAGTGGGTGGCAGTAGGCACTTCCACATGGAGCTGCGTTCAGTCAGACGCAGATATGTGCGAAGAACTTAAGGTTGGGCTTTGGACATGTAAGTTGCCCAAAGTCCACATGTGAGAGGGAGATCACACAGATCTCTCAGACCCTCCAACATGACCCATTCCATTAGGTACAATTTAATCCGCTCCTGAGCTTCAAACTGTCACTCATCTGGTTTAAATGAATTAACTGATATTCAACTGATATGTAAAAAACTCCTTTCCTCTTCAACAAAGGCAGTTACCATAGTAACTGAGAGTTGGAAACTGAGGAGCAGAGTATTTTGTACCTAATGGAATGGGTCATGTTGGACAGTATGATCTCTGTGCATGCTCTGTGCGTGTTTGGATCATGTCCAATAGTATTGCCATTATCACCATTGTGTTCTAAAATGTTAGAATGAGCATGCCCTAGCTTTCATGCATTACCAAGAGCTAAATATGCAAAGCTGTATTGATTAATATAGCAAAAAATAGATGTAAATATTTGCATTTACACCATCAAAATTCTGAATTATTCCATTCTATAAAGTACCATGCTTCATTTCTTAAATACTGCTGCCCATCTATGATAGTATTAAAAGCTCTTTCCAATATTATAATGCATGCCAATAATGGGCACAATATTATACCCACTCACTGGTTACCACTTTTTCTCTGAGTAACTCTTTAAATGAACTTACCATTCCTGAAGTGCAGCACAATCATTTGACACTCATATGTAGAAATATAATGAGATATAATGAGAACCTAGTATGATTTTTATTTACCAATAATAGCTACCATGCATGCGTAGTAACCATTTTACGTAATCTACGTACCGTTTTGTTATGTAGATTGTGTATATGCGGTCCTAAAGACCTCATACAATGTGATGTCCTTACAACCACTAATGAAGCGTTGGCTTCAACTCGGAACCATGGCCCTGATTCATACCTAAAAAGCGCTGGCTTCTTAGGTGCGTAATTTTGAGAATGTAACTACTGCACATGCGCAATAGTACATTTACGCAATCTATGTAGCAGTCAGGCGTGCTAATGCCACCTCGGGGAGTGTTTAGTTAGAAATGGGAGGGAAGAGGCAGGGAGAGACACTCTTAAGTGCCATAAGGTACGTAAAAAAGGGGAGGAGTGAGATATAAGAAAGTAGAGGGGGGGGGGGGGGGGGCGAGTTAGGGGCTGAATGAGTGAGTTAAGTGTGGATCTGTCGGGACTGAGAATATGTTCCCTTGGGCCAGATCCTGAACTACATACACTATGCAAAATCGCCAATTTGTATGTACTGAGCATGCACGCTGCAAATGTTACTCAATATATCTCTGATCGTACGTAACTTCAACGTAAACACAAACGAAAGGACATATCTTCCACACAACATCCACAAATACGCTTTGTAGGCGCAGGAAGGCACTTAAATCGTACAGTATGGGCCGGGTTAGGCTGTTACGTACATCAATGCAGTACATACGTCAGTACTTACCCTTTGAAAAGTTAAGGTAGGGTTTGGCAAACGTAAAAAACAAGTAAAGTACGTACAACCGAGGGGAGTGCCTAGGGGAGTGCATAGTACTTACGCTACGCCACCGAACATAAAAATAACTTAGGTCTGAATCTACCCCATGTGTATAAACTGCCTTGCTTGTGCAAACTCTTCCCTTAATACATTTCATTTATTCCAACATAAAAGTACATAAAAGCCAGTGCGTTTTTTTCTGGTATTTTGACAAATTTTAGTTGCATAATTACATATATGCCTTTATTCAGGAGATAGTTATAGAAATGTATGGACTAGTAGCAGGTGAGTGAACATTTATTCCTAATGTTCTATCTTTTTCATTTGTTGTGAAAGTTACTGAGGGTTCCAGAATGGAGACAGTGACTGAGGAAAGTACACAGGCATCATTCAGTAGACGGGTGACATGTGTGGGCCAGCTTGATGAAGACTGATGGCAGTTCTTGACACATGGGGAATTGAGCATCCCATGCACACGCTTTCTGTAATGGGCTCTTTGTGCATGTGGGAGGGTCTGTCATGGATAAGTGATTTCTTAAGAGAGGCCACATTCCAACAGGAGAGATAATGATTGTCAACCAATTACACCTGTCTTCAACACCGCATGTTAACCTACTCACTTCAGGGGCCTCAGCTGGGAGATTTTTTTCAGTGTTGCTGAGACAACTGAAACTGTGTTAACGTAAGTGTTGGCATAAAACATGGGGTAAATTCCAAAGAGACAACTTGCTTTCTCCTCTCCCCACTGCTCCATAAGTATACTAGAATGCACACTGGCCAGTAATAGAATTACCCCCAATCGAAATAAAGCATTCCATACATACTGAAATATGAGTGTATTTAACATTGTCAAAATTAAAGTGATCATGACAATGCAAGTGCTAAAAAGCAATGTAATGCCCTATACACATTCTCCAGCGAAACCTTTAAAACTACCTGATATAACAGTCGGATATTATTATTGGACCGTGTGCACAGAGCACAGGGCTGGCCTTAACATATGAGGGACCCAGAGCAAAAGCATATTTGAGATAAGTGATCTGCACCTACCCTACCTAAGTCATCCATCACTGCTTTACCCCTATAACAACTACTCCCCTGGCAGCTTCAGATGCAGAATCAAAGCCCACCACAGTACATCAGTTCTGTGTATGTTGCTGGGAGACGTCAGCTGTTACTACAGAGTACAGATAGCAGTATCGGGTGACTCCTGCAGCTATTGCTCCCTGGAAGCATCATACACAGAGCCGCAGCATGCTAATGTTCTGTATCTGAAGCTGGTAAGCAGTCCCAGGATAGTGGGGACAGGGCCCCTGAGAGTATAGGGCCTGGATAGTGGTATCCAGTTCAAAGGCACTAAGGGCGGTACTGACAGTGCATATCCCCTATGATATTGGAGGTTACCCATACACCATACTGGACGTATAGCACGTCTGATGTGATATATATTGGTATGATGTCTCATGAATTTCTTTACTTCTCCCCCTCTACTTTCCAAGATATCTTCCTATGTGTATGATGGTCATGGTGATCGCTCCATCATGGATGGATCATCTTTAATATGATACAACGGAACATGTGTATAAGGCTTAATAATGTGATAGCAACTTCCCCTTTCCCACTGCAATAAACCTACCAAAGCAGCAAAAATGTACAAAGCATCTAGCCTTTATATCATGGATTACCTCATGTGCTGCTTAATACTTTCTGATAATTCCAGTCTGGAATTGTCTGAATAGTCCTTTCCTGGCGTGATGGAGCCGTGTGGATCTTTAAAATGGCTTGTGAGGTCTGCTGTGTGATGCAACCGTGAAGAGCGCTGTAGATGGCTTGGTAACACAAGGCTTGGGAACACTGTGCAGAAATGATGGATTGTTTGTGTTCCTGGATGATCTTCAAACCTGGAAATAAAATTAAAAATAATTGAAATTTGGCAAGTAAATTTTGACATCCAGGTCCCAATGTTTTTATGTACAAAAAGAAAAAACAAACAACAGACCTGCTTTGAAATGGGTCTGATTTAGAGTTGAGCATAAAATTCTGACTTCAATTCTGTTTGAGAACAATGTAGTGGTCTCATATTTGTCATTTGTATTCGTTTATGGCATTGCTCAATACCTATTTTTGCGCTATTTGAAAAATATTTTTATAAAAATTGAGACAAAAATTATGTCATATTTATAATTAATTAAAACACAAACTTGTGAAGCTTATGGACACAGACAAGGGAACTATAAAATTGAAAGTATAGTAATAGAAAACTTCATTTCTATATTTAATTTAGAAAGATTTGGCTGTTATATCCAGACAAGATCATTTAATGTCTGTAAGTGTACCTAAGTTACGCACCACTAAAGATAATGCACTCCCCCTGGCACTCCCCTCTTACGCAGGGTTGCCGACTCTCCCGGAATGTCCGGGAGACTCCCGAAATTCGGGTAGTTCTCCCGGTATCCCGGGAGAGCCAGCAAATCTCCCGCAAGTGACTTGAGGCTCGGGACGGGGCTTGATGCCGCAAATTGTGCCATCAAGTCCCTTCCTGTGCCTAGCAACACTAGTATACTAGTGTTGCTAGTCACAGGAAGGGACTTGATGGCACAATTTGCGGCATCAAGCCCCGTCCCGACCCCTATTTCAAGTAAAAACGGGTGAGTATGAGCCAGGGGCGGGGCCTAATGTCATGATTTGCATAACCACGTCATTAAGCCCCGCCCCTGCATGCGTCGGTAGCTTCTCTCCGGGATCACCCGGAGGTAAGCTGCCAAAAGTCGGCAACCATGCTCTTACGTATGTAACTTAGCTGACTTACATGTTCAGAACCCTGCCTTAACTTTTCCTTGCAGATCTCTGAATGTATGTAATGCCTTGTCATACGTAACTGCCTAACCCAGCCCATACTGTACAATTTTAATGCCTCCTTTTAACTGGGTTAGAAGCTTACAATGGGCCTGATCCAGAGCTATGCTGTGCCGCTGTTAGTAAGTACGGCCAGCGTAGCGCTAATGCACTCCAACAGACACTCCCCCTGTCCCGGCGTAATTACACTCGGTTACACTGGCTGAAGACTACCCTAACTTCAGCCGGTGTATTTAAGCGTGGACAGGAGAAACCCTGCCCCTCGAACCTAATTTCCCCGCCTCCTCCATCCACCTTCCATAACTGCATCGTAGTTTCGGTGCTCCCTGCCCCTTCCTCCATAACTACGATGCAGTTACGGAAGCAAGATCCACTATAAGGTAAAATTCTCCTTACGCAAAAATACAGCCGATCTTACGCTTATGTCTGGCATAATAACGATCCGGATGAGGCCCAATGTCCATTAATGTGATAAAGGAATCCAGAGTGAATATTAAAATATACTGCACCTTTAAGTGTATAATCTATCACAACATTTTATAGATGTATAGGCAACACGGTTGATTGGTTATGAGTTAAATCCCCAGACTATGCCTTATCTGTGTAGAGTTTGTATGTTCTCCCTGTGTCTGCGTGAGTTTTCTCCAGCTGCTCCGGTTTCCTCCTACATGCCAAAAACTTACTGGTAACTTAAATGGCAGCGGACTAAATTAACCCTAGTGTGTGTGTATGTGTTAGGGACCTTAGTATGTAGCTCCAATAGGGGCAGGGACTGACGTGAATGTCTATGTTTTCTGTAAAGCGCTGTGGACAACTTGTGGTGCTATATAAATAAGTGTTAATAATAATAAGATTCAAAGTACAGAATTGAATCACACAATCTCTACCCACTCTCTTGTTTGAGGTGGTAACATGGTATGGTTAGTATAGATGGTATATCTTCATGATAGCAGTAACATCATTTTTTTGTAAATGTTTGCACTCACAGGCTGGATTAAGGTATTTGCTTAATTTTGAAATAATTAGTAAATTTTTGCAGTGCACAATCCCAGAAGCTGGATGAACCCAGATGCACAATCTGTATGCAATCTAAACTAAGTTTATAATGTGATATGCTCAGTCAGGGAAAGTTCCCCTACAATCACTTCATTCAGAGTTTAAAAAAATAGCAATAGCGACAATTTTAGGTGCATGAAATTGCTCCTGTCTGACCTACAATTTAGTATAACTACTACTAATGATACTACAGATGTACACTATAGGAGTTGGGCAGGCTTTCCATAATGATTGAAAATAAGGACCTGATTCACACTTAAGAATCTTCTTAAAATAAGAACTTAAAGTCACTCCTGGGCTAAACCATGTTAATTGCAGGGGTGTCATATTTCATCTGTTGCAAACAGTACTAGTGTTGAGAGGTGATTTTTCCCAGTCCAAGTCTAAATAACAGTATAATAGTAAAGCTGGTCAGTAACTGTTTTCAGTAAGCAATTCAAAGATATATCCCTGCATGCAAAGAATACAATTAATTTAACTCTCCCTAAAAACAACATGGTTTTGCCCAGGAGTGACTTTAAGTTCTTCTTTTAAGAAGATTCTTAAGTGTGAATCAGGTCCTAAGAGAGGAAAGTTACTCCTGGGCTAAACCATGCTGATTGCAGGGGAGTCATATTTCATCTGTTACAAACAGTATTAGAGTTGAGAGGTGGCTTTCCCAGGCCAAGTCTAAATAACAGTGTGATAGTAAAGCTGGCAAGTATCTGCGTGCAGTAAGCAATTGAAAGACATATCCCTGCATGCAAAGAATACAATTAACTTGACTCAACCTGAAATCAACATGGTTTTGTCCAGGAGTAACTTTCCTCTCTTATTTTTAAGCTCCTTCTTAAGTCTGAAGCAGACCCAAGGTCATAATTGTGTGTGCTTTGATAGTGTCTAGTTTTTACTGCAAATTGTGGCAAAATTGCTCACACTATCATTCCGGCCTTAGGCCTTTACATACAGACTTTTGTTCACTTAGCCATAAAGAGGATTTTATTCCACTGGTGTCTACCATTTTTGGAGAAATATCTATTCTGAGTGAACAAGGTCAGTTGCCTTTCTAATCTACAAAGTGCCAATAAACCGAAAGACTGATATCTGATTACGATGACCAATAAAAGACATGGTGTCCTGCACAAAAACAAGAATAGTTCTATAAGTTAATGGTGAACAGAATTTACAGACCCTAAAAAGTCCCACTAATGTCTATTGCTTTTACTATACTACAAAACATGTACCTGACCTCTGCAGGGATGTCACCCTGTCACTGCAATGCTTTCTCTTAATGATGATTAAAGAAAACCAATGTCTGGCACAATCGTACTGACAGCTGCCCAGGAACTTTCCTCATTGGCAAACATTCCCAGAAGTCTATCAGCAGAAACAAGTTGTTTTTGGCATGTTGCAGGTAAAAAGGTGCATGTTTTTATAGCCTCATGTCTCCTGCTTACTCCAGCTATTTATCATTCTTTATGTGGGGAGACAGAGAAGTGTTGAAGCTCTGTGTGTGGCCAATCTCTCTAATGCACAGCAAAAAAAAAAACGAAATTTGGCTTTGTGTGTGTGTAAGATAAAGGTAGAAAATGTCAGCGCATTTTTGTGCCATTTAGAATCTGACAGTAAGTATTTATTGAGGGGAAGGGGCTTTCTTTGTCTCCTACTGCTATTTATTCTAATGCATAATCTTGCCTGGCTGAAGAAACTCTGAGGGACTGCAGATAAGTAAGGACAAGTATGAGGTCACCAAAATGATTGCTTTAGAAAATTGGGGTTTACGAAGCAGTCATGAAATTACATAATCTAAGCAGTTTAAAGGTCAAATACCTATAGCTCAATAAGATTATTCTATTTCAGTCTGGACATATTTAGTAACTAACCCACAGCTAATAATACAAAAAAACATAACAAACAAAAACTTTGAAATAAACGATGCTTACCTTAATATAGAAATATGAAGTTATTGTGACAGAAACAAAGTATATATATCTTTACAACTTAAGAATACATCTATGTCTGCAGCAACAGGCTGGGTTGTAGGGCGCTAAGCACCCCCTTACTGAATAATTAATATTAATGTAATATTTAATGTGTAATTAACATATCTCCCCCTCCCACTAGTGTCCACAATCGCACTGTCTGCCCTGTCATCGGAAAAAGAACCAAGGACCCCATAGGGCTGCAGGGCATTAAACAGCAGGCAGGTGCTCAGTCAGACAGGCAGCAGTCAAAGGGTTAAGGTGTCAAGGGAAGGGGGGGTGGGGGGTGGAGTTTGAGCTAGGGGGTGGTAGGTTATATATAGAGCTAGGGGAAGGGGAGGAGGGACACTCGTCGCAGAGAAATCACCCTCTAGCCAAAAATTACTGGCTATATACTACAGCTATATTTGTGCCAATAAATGGATGATCAGACCAAAAATGGCTGTAGAGTATGGCCAGCTTAAGACTCAGAGGGGTGGATTCATTTGAAGAAGGTCATTGGTGCCTCTTCCATGAAGGGCCGAACTCTGTTTTAAGCTGTCAGCCTCCGACAGCTTGCTATTGAGGCAGGGGGAGCGGCTGCCATGGGCAACCCCTCTTCTCCGGGCACCATAGCAGTCCCACCCCTTACACCCTCTGTAGTTATGCCACTAATTAGAACACATTTTAGGAACTCCATAATGCACCATGTTTGATGATTGATTAATGCTTTAGTTCGTTATCTTGAACCATTGGAACACAAGACAGAAGCCTCTGTTCCCATTATTACCCAATCACGCGCTTCACAATCATGTCGTCTACTTTGGGTGCACTGTTCTGTATCCATGGGCTAATTTGAACCCCCTCCCAATTTTGTCATTAGGACACACCATTCATTGAGTTGGTTCAGCTGTTGGCACCTCTGAACAGATGTCCTGTGAAGGCCTGACACCATTTGCCATATGGCCAGACAACCTAAGTTATCCTTTATATCAGTGATGACCAACAGACAATCTAAGAAGCACAGTGGTTCTTACAGGACATAACCATATTATAACACAACGTGCACATCACATGACTTCTTCTCCAGCAACAGATAAAAGGAGAACTCTTTCAGACATTTTAGGCCTTGTAATATTATGGATAACATTAGCAGCTGGTAAGAGGGTACGTATGGGAGAAACAAGGGAGTCTGATGAGAGTTTTGGGGCCAGATTTACTAAGCTGCGGGTTTGGAAAAGTGGAAATGTTGCCCATAGCAACCAATCAGATGCTAGCTGACATTCTCTATAATAGAATAGGAAAGTGAGAGCTAGAATCTGATTGGTTGCTATGGGCAACATCTCCACTTTTTCCAAACCTGCAGCTTAGTGAATCTGGCCCCTAGACTGCAAAGTCTATCATTACCCAGGGTTGCTGACTTTTTAGAGCTTCCCTCCTGGAGAACCCGGAGGGAAGCCATAGATTTCTGTAAGGGGTGGGGCTTAATGACGCGATTTATGCAAATCACGTCATTAAGCCCTGCCCCCTGTCAAACACTCCTGTAATCTCTAGTGTTTCAGGGGATGGGCAGGGCTTGATGACATCATCAAGCCCCACACATCCCTAGTAACGCTAGGGATTACAGTAGTAATTGATGGCTGGTGGGGTTTGCGGGAGCTTTGCCGGCTCTCCCGGGATAACGGGAGAACTGCCTAAACTTCGGGAGCCTCCCGGATATTCCGGGAGAGTCGGCAACCCTGATATTACCCCCTCTGTCAGTATATTGAATCTGATCTACCACTGTGATATTATCTATGCCCCCATGGCACTGTAACATATGTTGTGAGACACTGCATGCACTATTTTTTCACATTATTTTTCGTGTGCTCTAGAAATCTAATGTATCCCACAAGTAGATCTTATTAAGAAAATTACATAGTTCAGATAAGCTGACAATTAATTGAGCTTTTTTTTTTTTTTTTTTTATCATAAAGCGCTCCTGATCATCTTGAGGAAAAGGATAAATTGTGCAAAGCACAGGTAAGGCACATACTTCTACTTATTTTCATCTACAGAAACCTTTCACTTTTCCAGATAACTAGGTTTACACCAATTATTGTCTGATTATATACATTTTTTATTTATTGTTTTATTAAAGTTTCTTGTTTTAAAGATACAACCCACTATGAAAGAAAAGAGTTAAGTATTTCATAAGCTTGTAAGATGTGGATTTTTTTATTGAAGATCCTGACAATATACAAAAAACAATGCTGGATTGCAGAGTTGTTTTTTTTTATAAAAGGTATATGTATAAAAATATTAATGCCTGTTATGGTTGAATAGCAACGCTGATGTGTATAGAACATTTAACATTTATTTCTAAAACACAAATAAAAAAATTCAACAAACAATGAATTGATATAATTGTATATTTATAAAATCACATTAACTCAATTCAGGGCACAGATCCACAAGGGTTAGTACTGCTGTACTGCCAGTTGATCGACTACAGCAGTACTAACCCTTATGGATCTAGTGCCCTGATTTATACATATCAGTGTTGCTTTTGTTATTCAACCATCACAGGCATTAATATTTTTATACATATACCTTTTATTTTTTTAAAAAACTACTCTTTAATCCAGCGCTGTTTATTTTTGTTTGGTTGTTTTCATTAGGACAGGTCCTATGTGATACAGCTGTGGTTGGCAGATCAGCGCTATTTTGTTTTTTAGTTGTTTGATTTTATTCAAGATCCTGATTTCTTCCACTGTATTATTGTAATAATCTGTCTTCTGAAGAGGATTTCTGTTAAATTTTTTATTATTTAATAGGCTATTATTTAGAAGACTCCTACTGTATATCAAGGTAACTTATGCCAGAAAATTTTAAGAAGATTCTCTGGGTAAACTTGGTCTTTTAAGGCTATAAGTGATTATCTTGAGTGTTTTACAAAATCACCTTGTTTAGTACAATTTCTGTTTAGTCTCTCGAACTGGCTCTTGGAAATATTTTTCAAAAATCTATTAATATTAAAATATAAGGAACTATTGCAATCCATCTTTTATGGCGTTTTGGTAACTACCCTGTTCTCCTTTATCCTTATATCTATTTCCATACAAATTTAGTTGCACATTGCTATGGCTACATATAAATTTTAGTCCTAAATCAGGTAAAAAGGTAAGTAAAGAATATACAGAGAAAGAATCAGTGTGCTAAATGAAAAACGTCATCTATAAATCCGGTGTGAGCCACAAGGTTTCGTGATGGCAGTGTTGAGATGTGGCAGTGGAAGTCCGGATCCAGTTCATAGGGCTGTAAACAATAATCTACATAGTATAACAAATTGTTTGTAAAGCAGCAACCCCCTAATAATGGGGAACCAGGCTGCTGTGTTAGATTTTTATGAACGTTTGGCAAATACAAAGTAAAAATAAAAAATGGGAATAACTGGATAATGTTCCATAACACCTTAAACATACTGAATGCTAAATTTATGTTGAAAGAATAAAAACAATGGACCACATCCATATCTGATGCCAGATCCTCTCTGTGGGCCAGATCCAGAGCTACGCTTCCATTACATTTCAAGACATAGCGTATTTACGCTAGCGTATTTACTATGCACTCCCCTAGGCACTCCCCTCGCTCGTACATACTTTGGCTGTTTTACGCTTGCCGAACCCTTCCTTAACTTTACACAGTGTAAGTACTGACATACGTACAGGCTGCACGTACGTAACTGTTTAAGCTTGCCCAGACTGCTGGATTTAAATGCCTCCCCCGCCTCTAAAGCGTAATTACGGTTGCTGTATGGCTGGTATGCCCCCTCGTTTGTAGTTACGCAGTTGATACTAGGCTGGTACATACGTTCAGAGTTGCGTGGCGGGCAGACCCTGCCATAAGATTTCTACACCATCCTCATTTTGAAACCAGCCCTTACTGTACAATTTGCATCTCAATGCAGGGCTTAAACTAGAAATAAAAGCGCTAGGGGCAAAAATGAAAAATGGTGTCCCAACCTTATATTAATAGCCAGTTTAACCTTAAAAATGTACTTACTGGTGCCCCATTTCATGTTTGTGCCCTGGGTGAATGCCCCTATAACACACCCCTAGTTGCGGCCCTGTCTCAATGCCCCTTCCGCTTCCAGTTCTGTCCCTCCCTGTAATCAGAATATTTAACAGGATGAATTCCGTCCTGCTAATGTGCTGCTCACATATGCGCCACTTTACCAAAAGAGAGTGTTTTCCATCATAGTGATCAGAAAACCCCCCTTGGAGTAAATCTCAATCCGGTGCAATACAGAACAATTTCAGTCTGTGTTGATTGGGTGCTGTCGCACTGAGCAACAAAGAGAATATATTTGGGATGTTCATTCAGGAAATGCATAATAAAACTCTGTTTTCTTACATAGCGTCTAACCTTTTAAAAATGATACAGGCAACACTATATTATTGGCTGTATTATTCGTCTGCCTGTTTTTAAAACGACAAAACTACAATGTTAGCAGATGTACCAATGTACCAATGTCGACAGCTATATATTCAGCATGGCACCATTTCATAACACTGACATAATAAAATGAAAAAGACAATACATAAATAAATAAAAAATTCTTAAGTTGTCCCCGCTCTTGGCCTAACTCCCACTGCTCTCCTCTGTCTGTCAATCCACTCTGCCCTGTAAACTCCTTCTTTCTGCAGCTCTGCTCTGTTGTCTTGCCTTTCTGCTCCCTCTGCTCTGTTGCCTTCTGTTCTGTGCTTCTCCTCTGCTCTGTCTTCTTCTCATCTCTTCCATTGGTTCTTCCTCCACTCTCTCATGTTTGCGTCTATGTCCTGCAGACCGCCGATGGAGCTGCATCATTTAGCGGTAAGTAATTAAGCTTGTGAATTAGTCATTCGGTTTGGTGTTGGGGGTTAGGGTTTTTGTAATGCCACACAGTAAGGATCAGCGG
>WWET01000212.1:887902-909083 GCA_011038615.1 Limnodynastes dumerilii | reverse complement strand
GCAGACAGACTGGCAGGACACACATAGAGGGGGCAGACAGACTGGCAGGACACACAGGGCAGTAAGGCTAAAAATAATATTTAAAAAATACATTAATACATTTAAAAAAAAATTTTGGCTCTAAAAACGGGGTGCGTCTTATACAAGCGAGCGTCTTATACATGGAGAAATACGGTAATTTCAAGCACTTACTTAACTCTGGATCCAGCCCTAAATCTCCTCAAGACACTAAAAAGTGATTAACAAAAACTAAAACATTTTCATATCACTGGCAACAAAGTTTAAATGGAATCTCCAATTTACCAGAATTCTGTTGTGAGAACATTTACACAGTCGTATAAAGTAAGGTTTTCTTTTGTGAATGTTTTAAAGCTGTAGCTCCTATTTACATAGTTTAATTGTTTTTCACAGACTGCACCAGGCCAAACTTAAACTCACTCTTATGGGTTGAAAGTATTAACCAAATAGTAGAATTTCTACAAATTCCAATAAATAAAACACATTCCAAGCATGTAAATTATTAGAGGTGACCATAAATAACCTGTGTTATGGGTTCCTCCAGAATAATTTAGACCAGTTCTAGAGAATTGAGACTTCATGCCCACATGCTATCATGCTATCTTAATTTTCTGCCAGCGTATACTGGCACTTGGCTTGTCACATCAGAATTTAATGCATCCCTCAACTAGTGCATATATATAAGGAGGGTAATGATTTAGCAGAGAAAATGAAACTGGTTCTTCTCCTTCTCCTAGCAATCAATGCATAAACTACCAACTCAGACTGTACAATACATAGCTAAATATGTGTATATAAACATAGTCCTTTTTACAAAATAAAAATCTAACTCTCAACCATACATAAAAAAAAAAACTTCACAGAAAACTATAATACTAAATACACATTAATTATTAAGGGTCACTGGGCAGAATCCAGAAGTAAGTCTGACGGGGGACTTATGCAAATCATTTGCGTTAGTCCCCTGTTTAGAAACATTGGCGCATGTGCGCACCAGATATTCTGCTTGCATACCTTCAGATGTTCGTAACTAAGTTACGTACATCTATAGGTACGATAAAGGGGCCGAACCTTCAGATAGGAATGCCTGACCCTTCTCATACGAATGCCGTATCTCCGCCATACAGACGGGGATAGGTATTAAATAAAAAGTCGGGGGAAGCACCGTCACAACTTGATCAGTGTCCGTATGGACGCAGATCAAGTTGTAAATTTTAAGGTAGGCTTCTGGACACATAAGTGTCCAGAGTTACTACCATGAGAGGAGAGTTCTGGGGTCGTGCACTCCCCTCTACGATGCGTAGTTTCAGACCCCTGCATGCACATAAAGCGTTTGATGGTCTGGATCTAGCCCACTGAATCTATTTATCCCTTAGTTTGTCACACTTATAATAATTACTTGGCTCTTGGCTTCCAGGTGGCTAGAAGTGTTGTGGGAGGACATATTTTTGCTGTCTCCCTTCTTGCCACTGGCGCTGCTGCTCCTTTCACGTGAATGATGTCTGAAATGGTGAGCTGGAAAAAAAAAACACAAGACAAACGTTTATAAAGGGAAAACAAGAGTTTTCCAGGCCATATAAACACAAACAGTTGTCCTGTCAACGCCTGGTGATTTCTAACTCCTGCCCCTCCCTAAGAACACAGCCAGCCAGTCGCCACTGCTCACAAAAGCTATAAGACCCTTAGTACCTGTTCAATAAATACTCCAATTATCATGTGTAACAAATGGACTGTAATGGTTATAGCTGAACATGATCAGATCCATCTAAATCTTCTGTGTTGTTCCTGTAACACTGAACAACACTGGATTTTTAGGGAAAATAATTCACTTTTGATAAGATGTAGAAGTAAAATTTTATCAGATAATTTCATTATTTATTAAGTGTTTTCTTAAGAATTTTTTTTTCGCACAAATAAAATTTTTATAAAAAATATAAATAAAAATATTTACCTAATATTATTCAGCAAGGATATTACCAAGGCATACAATAATAGTAATTAATATTTAAAATAAAATGTTGCACTAATCTTGTATAGTTGTTTATCTGTGTTATTGTACAGTGGTTGATCCAGAACTACGTGTGTGCGTACGTATATTCGCGGAGCGTATTTTCATACATGTAAGTTCGCTACACTCCCCACGGCACACCCCTTGCACGGACGTATTTTGTCAAAATACGCTACCCAAACCCTACCTTAACTTTTCCAAACGTAACAGCATACGTCCGCTAACGGACGTACTGACTACGCGAACGTACGCAGCTTAGCACGCCCATACTGTACACTTTAAATACCACCCCCCGCCTACTTCACGTAAAACGCACGTATTGTTGACGAACGTAAATTTGGCACGCCCACACGTAAGTATTTACGTGAGACATACGTGAATCACCCATACGTTCAAAATTACGCTACGTGAATGTGCGTATTTTCTATGGTGCGCATGCGCAGTGCGTTCAAATCGCGGAAATGCGTAGTTCTGGATCTGCCCCAATATATGTCTTAATTATATAGACTAGTATTGAAAACAACAGGTTAGTTTAAAACAACAGTATTAGTTTAAAAAACAACTATTTTTCAACGTTTGCCAAACTTGCTAAAACCCTGCTTGAGGTCAACAAGCTGTTCCTTTAACTACAACTACTATGAACAGCGTTAATGAAGTCTGTATGCAATGTAAGGGAAAGGCTTCACAGGTGAGACACATCTCATGTAACAGTGGATCCTGCAGTGGATCCTGATAAATCTATGGTGTGTGTGAATGTGGGGTACTACGTGTTGTGTGAGAACTACTGGCCAAAATGTCATTTAAGCTGGAAAGACAGATGTGTTAGCAACAAGTAACATAATAAGGGGCACAACTAAATAATGATTTAACAATGATGGTACTTGGTAGAGTTCCAGATTTATGTATTACAGGGATTGCAGGAAATATGTTTGAAAAGTCATTTATGCTTTTACACATTGTAAATAACAATTGTGACTATTGTGATCAGCTCAATACCATATATCATGTTATACCAGGCAGAGGAAAAGCTGTTTTTCTGAGACTTGTTGATGTTTTTGTTTTGTTTTGTTTTTTTAAAATTTTTCAGATTTTCTGTCAGCTCCCAAGTGTGACCTCTGCAGACAGCAGAGGTCTGAAGCTGGAATAGAAATCTGCAGACTGTTCGCTGCTGACTCGGATCAGGCTGATTACTGCTGGCTGGTTTTGCAGGCTGATTGCTGCAAGCTGAGAAGAAAGCAGAAAGCTGCAAGCAGATGACTGCAGACAAGGATCTCCCAATGAGTAAACAGGAACCAGACACCTTGAAAGACTAAGTTACAGTATAAAATAGATACTGGATACAGTATAAAATAGACAGCACATATCCAGGATTGGATAGCCTGCTCATGTGATTCCTAGAGCTGGACTATGATTGGCTGAAACAAGTCATGTGATGATTCCAAGATGGCAGCGCCCATGAAATAGTCCTGGAAGCATGGTAATGGCCAGAAATGGAAGCAGACAGATGATCCCTGATGTGGTAAGTACTGCGGTTTGTGACAGTACCCCCACTTTATGGGTGGCCATCAGACACCCTTGATGTGCCTTAGTAGAGAATCTTGATTTGTGCTTAAGAGCCGATCCTTTAAGGCAATGAGATGATTTAGGTAAATATGTCCTTCCTCTCTTCCTGTTCATAACAAGGGACCTTAAAATAATTTTAGAAGCTGGAATAGATGCAGCCAAAATAGGCATTGGAGGCTGATACCTTTGGAAAGAGGTCTTTCTCTAAGGTGTAAGGATCGGAAACTAAAGATTCAGGATAGTGGGTATTATGAGCAGATTCAGTCCAAAGAAGTAGTCCCCTTGGGAGTGGTTCAGTTACCAATGATTTTTTAAAAGAAGGAGACTTCACAGGACTGGCAGAAGACTCAATATTGGTAGAAACCTCTTCTGTTAGAGGATGAGGTGAATTGTTGACTTTACAATTCTTGGACTTTGGGCGACACTGAATTTGGACCTCTGCTGTATTCATGCAAATTTTAGGCTTCAAAAGGATATATTTGAACTTGGACCTAGACTTCGGGGGTGACAAAGATTAAGTTCTGCTGCACGGTGATTTAACATCAGGAACAAATTCACTAGGATGATTCCACTCACCAAATGGAGGGCAGGACATGGCAGCTTTCTCATGGATGGTATTCTGAAATACAGAGTATTGTAACAAAAATACAAAAAGTTTTTCTTTGAACAGAGGTGAAGCGTTGAGGAGCAACTTGACTAAGACACTTTTTGTAGCAGGAGACACCCCATGAAAGAACTTGGGAAGAAGACCAATCAATGTGGGGATTATGATGCAGCAACCAAGGTAACTGGAGTACAAGAGAAAAACTGATCTCTGGAACAATCAAGAATGAAATAGTTTCAGAATGAAAAGTTCTGATTTAAAGAGACACAGGACAGGTTTGATGGGTATTATTCCTCCTGGGATGCGGTTTCTATTTACCACAGTAAGGCAAATGGGCCGAGCAATAATTTCTGTAGGAATAGCAAAATCTTTCACTATTTTGGCAGAATTAAATTTTCCAGCTGCTCCAGAATCCAGGAGGGCAGAAAGTCTAGAAGACCTTTGAGAGCACACAAGAGTGGCCGATAAGACACAGTCTCTATTTAGTGAGGAACGATCAGTTATTCCTAATTTGACTGCCTGAGCATCATCTAAGGATGCCTGTTTCCTTGGGTGTTTGGGACATACTTGAATAAAGTGGCTATCATCGCCATAATATAGACATAATTTACCCTTGACATGACGTTCACGTTCCTCAGGTGTCAGACAGGTTCTACCTACTTGCAAAGGTTCTTCTGGTGAGAGCTCATAGACTGGGTACAAGGATGAGAAACTAACTTCGAATACTGTGGCCTTTTCTTTTGCAGACCGCATTCTCGGAGGCGAAGGTCCACATGATTGCTCAGATATATGAGCTCATCCAAGGTAGTGGGCATTTTCCTAGTGGCCAGTTCGCCTTTCATGAGATCAGCTAGACCCTGCCAGAAAGTTGCAATCAGGACCTCCTCATTCCATGCTAGCACGGATGAAAGCGTCTGAAACCATATATTGCCCCACTGATAGATTACCTTGACGCAGACGAAGGATGTCTGATGCGGCTGAAGTGGTACGGCCAGTTTCATAAAAAATTTTGTGAAAGGTTGCCAGGAAATAGCTAAGACTCGAAAGCAGGGGATCTGACTTGCAAGTATAGTGAAAGCAAAAATGATGGCCTTTTGGAATTATAAGCAAACTCAAAATGATGATGACAGGGAGGAGTATTTTGCAAAGCAAAAGTACGCTAAAAAGGTTAAAAGGTTATTAGGGCAGCAAAGGCAGAAACTGAGGAAAAACTGGCCCACTTGGTATGAAAAGGGGACAAATGCTTTAATAGGTATATAAATGAAAGGCGAGAAACTTAAAAGGGTATAGTAAGGCTCAAAACGGAGAATGGAAGTCTTGCTGAGGGTGAAAAGGCTATGGCAGATCATCTTAACAAGTATTTGAATTCAATATTTACAAAAGAAAGAGAGGGGAAGGGACCACTTTTAAATGGGAAGGCTATTAATACGCTATTAATACAGTGGGGGCAAGTACTACTACTTTCACTGAGGAGCAGGTATTAAAAGAGCTTTCAATGCTGAACATCCGAGGATACTAAAAGAGCTTAGAGGGGTGCTGGCAAAACCATTTACCGAATAATTCAATCAGGACCGGATTCACAGATGCGTGTGTATAAAGTACGCAAATATACGCACGTACGTTGCAAGGCAACACCCATGACACTCCCCTCGCAGGGACGGATTTCTGGTGACTTACGCATCCATAGGGCAACCTCAACTCTACGTGTGTAGTTACGTGCATAAATTCCTTACATACGTGTACATTACTAACCGCACCCTTAAAAGGCCATTTAAATGCTTCCCCCCACCCACTTTCACGTAATTTCGCACGTACGGAAGACAACCACGCCCCTCCGTACGTATGTCACTAAGTGCGATTAAGTAATCAATGCCTAATGGACTTCCGTGCCTAAATCATACGTAACGTGTGTTGAAAAAGTAACTACACATGCGCAGTTACTAGATCCCAAAAATATGCATGCAAAAACAAGCAAATTCGGATCTGTGAATCCAGTCCTCAGTCACTAATAAATGGGTGATTCCAGAGGACAGAAAAATAGCAAATGTCGTCCCTCTGCATAAAAGTGGAAATAGGGAAGAAGCGTCAAACTACCGACCAGTGAGTCTAACATCAGTAGTAGAGAAATTGATAGAAATACTGTTAAAGGAACAAATTGTACAGTATCTTAAATCCAGTAACTTACAGGATCCCAAGCAGCATGGATTCCCTGGGGGAAGATCATGTCAAACAAATCTTATTGAATTTTTGATTGGGTCAGTAAAGTATTATATAAAGGGGGAACTGTAGACATAGATTATCTAGATTTTAGTAAGGCTCTTATCACTGTGCCACATCAGAAACTTTGGGATTAGACTTAAAAACAGTTGCATGGATATGATCTTGGTTGCAGGATAGACAACAGAGGGTTGTAGTAAATGGAATCCCTTCTGGGGATTTTAAGGTAACCAGTGGAGTACCCCAGGGTTCTGAACTTGGACCAGTGATTTTTAGTATCTTTATAGTTGATATTGCCTGTGGTATTGAGGGGAAAATAGGCCTTTTTGCAGATGACACATAGATATGTAACAAGGTAGACACGCCAGGAGGGGTACACAAAATGAGGGATGATCTAGGTAGACTGGAGGAATAGTCAAGAGTGTGGCAACTGCAGTTTAATGCAAAATCATGCACTTGGGGCACAAAAACCCAAAAGTTTAATATATCATTAATGGCATTACATTAGAAACTACTGCGGAGGAAAGGGATCTAGGATCATTATTTCATGTGACTTAAAGGTAGCCAAGCAAAATAACAAAGCAATGAGAAAGGCAAGTCAGATGCCTGGTTGCAAAGGGAGAGGAATTAGTAGCAGAAAGAGGGAAGTAGTGATGCCCCTTTATAGATTATTGGTACGACTTCACCTAGAATACTGTGTTCGGTTTTGGAGGCCACATCTCCAGAAAGACATAAATACATTAGAGACTGTGCAAAGAAAAGCAACTAAAATGGTCCATGGCATGTGTCACAAAACATACCAAGAAAGGCAGGAGGAAATAAACATGTATAGCTTGGAGCAGAGAAGGGAGATGGGAGATATGATAGCAGCTTTCAAATATATCAAGGGTTGTGACAGGCTAGAGGAACTAAACATGTATAGTTTGGAGGAGAGAAGGAAGAAGGGGAGATATGATAGCAGCTTTCAAATATATCAAGGGTTGTGACTGGCTAGAGGAGGGTGACAGCTTTCAAAGGAAGAGGGGTGAATATACATGAGGGCATGAATATAAACTGGAGTGTGGTAGGTTCAGAGGAAATATGCAGAAATATTACTTCACTAAAAGAGGTGATAGATAAGTGGAATAGACTCCCATCTGAGGTGGTAGAGGGTAACACAGAACAGAACAGTTTAAACATGCTTGGGATAAATATAAGGATATCCTACATCTCAAACTAAATTGAGGGTAAAGAGGGTCTAGGGTCAGTATAGTTTTAAATAAACAACTGGGCAGACTGGATGGGCCATGTGGCTCTTATCTGCTGTCGCTATCTATGTCTCGATATGTTTCTTCTATTGTCTACATTGTCTATAACTTCACATGCTTGAACCCTGATATGTTTTAATTATTGATAATAAAAGTTAGGTTTTATCCGGTGGTGTACATCCAATAAGGTTCTCCCTTCAACTAATTTTTTCACACTTTAAACCCTATGGTCCAGATTTACTAAGCTGTGGGTTTTGAAAGAGTGAAGAGTTTGCCCATAGCAACCAATCAGATTCTAGCTGACATTCTCTAGAATGCAATAGTTAAATAAGATCTAGAATCTGATTGGTTGCTATGGGCAAACTCTTTACTCTTTCAAAACCCACAGCTTAGTAAATCTGGACCTAAATGTTTACACATTTTTGTATACATGATAGCATAAAGTTTCTGTTTATATCTTGCTGCCTTTATGTTGTACAACACTAAAAGTATTTTAGTTTGTAGTAGCACATTAAACACTGACTATTGTTCAGTTACTTTTGCTTAGGAATAAACAGACCTGCAAATCAGAACAAATGAGACCCAACCACATGAATGTATTTTTGTCTCTCTGGTATATTGTATGACAGTTGCAAGTGTGGTCAGCTTCAATCTGTGGATGGCATTACCTGGGCAGAAGATTTTAGTACTTCTTTGGCCTCTGCTTCGGTCATTTTTTCGTCCAGCGATGGAGTTATGTTTGCAACTTGAGCTGAAAGGGACACATGTTGAGGATTTTCCTCATTGTTCTCCATGGAACAGAATCCTAGGGACAGTTTCTCATCAGTCAGTGTGCCATCTGTGTCTGGAACCTATTTATTGTAAATTATAATATTTTATTTATTGTAAATTATAATAACACATTTAAAAATATTTTATACATTAAGGGCCTGATCCAGAGCTACGCCGGCTGAAGGTTACCCCCCTGTCAATCCCCTCTCAAGTGAACCCTGAATCATGGATTACGCCGGGAAACATCTGCCCGGCGCATGCGCAGAATGGTAAATATGCCGTTCTTAGGCATATGGTCGCCGTAACTACGGCAGCGGCCATAGCTCTGGATCTGGCCCTAAATATTATAGTTTTCAGGGGGTCAAACATCTCTTCAGATACTGATTTGTCTAGCTCAGTGTTTCTAATAGAGTGGAATGAGTCTTTTGTAAGAATAGTTCCTGGTGACAGTTAAATGTAGATATACACATTAGGCTTTGAGAGGAGCCTTTGCATTGTTCTGTTCCATCATCTGTCGAAACTGGGTAAGTGTTGGAAATAAAATGCTCATCCATCATTGTGGCCTCTCCTCTGAAAAGATTTGCTGTCTCTAAACATAACAATGTATGTTTAGCTTTGTTTTTTCATTCATGTCACTTTAATTTTTAAAAAGGGAAAAGATGTAACAAGTTTTACCCAAAAAAAGTAGAACAGAGATGATCAATTTACTCAAATATCAGAAATGATTTATTTCTATAAATTCTTCTACAAATACCTATTGCAATACTGAATGGACATGCCTTCGACAGGTTGCCTGGTGATGCATGAAAGCGCTGTCACTCCCCTGTCACATGCAGAGTTCTGGACACTTACATAGATTACATGCGCCCTCCAGATGATATGCTAGGGTTACTATAGTAACCCTAGCGTAGCAACAATCGGACGGAACAAAGTTACGGGGAAAATGGGCTGTGCTTCCCTTCCGCACGCTAAAGTGGGCGGGGGGAAGCATTTAAATTGTACAGTGTGGGAGGGGGCTCCCACACTGTAGTGGATCAGCGGTCGTAGGGACCGCTGATCCGCACGTCTGATTTAATGCAGGCTTACAGCCCGCACGACAGAGGGGAGTGACAGGGGGTGTGCACCCCCCTCTGTCTCGCGTTATTACAGACCCCCGCACGCACGGAAAGCGTGCGGGAGTCTGAATCTGGTCCTAAATGCTTTTCAATATTTGTACATCTTGTAAACAAGGTTTTTCTTTTTAACCTATTATCGTAACATAAAATAATGACTGGATCACTCTGTAAATTTAAAGCACAGATACAAATAAAGTTTCCCTGTTCAGAAGTAGAGATGTTAAGATTTAACCTAATATAGCACAAAAGTAAACTATTTATAATGAGGAAATGTTAAACCAATAAAGTACACAGATAGCGGGTGATGACCTGGTTTGGAGAGAGAACTTCTGCAGATGATTCCTGAGATTTAAACACTGTTTGCTGCATGTCTTCTGTTTCTGCGGTTATCTAAAAATAATACATTTATTTTTGTGTTATGAAATTTATGGTCCAAGTAAACATTGTCTTAAAAGAAAATATATAAAACAATTAGACCCAAAGGACGGAATCCTTACATTTTCATGTCTGAAAATCAACTGTCAGAATGTACTGCGCATGCGTAGTACATGGAATTCTGCATTGGAACGCATCTGTCCGATTCAGAATAACGTATGGACCCACTCACCCTGCATATGAGATACAGTAAAGACTTGGCTAAGCCCTACATTTCCCATCATGCTTTGTCAGGTATCCGCTATTTAAGGCATGCTGGGACTCGTAGTTTCACAACACCTGGAGTGTCACAGGTTAGCCAGCACTGTCCTATGTGCAGAATTTAGGATAGCAAATTCCATACTTTAGCTTCCACTCCACAGGCTAACGTTGTCATTTAAGTGTGGATCCGGTCAATGTCTAATTTCATCCAAACTCCTAATGAGTTTTTTATTTACTTATTGTTTTGTAATTGCTGACTGCTACTTTTTCAATAGCTACCTAAACCCTGTCAATCATGCTTACTGGTATGGTAATTTATTAAGGTATTAAATATAGGTATATTTTTTTTAATTATATTTATGTAAATGTTTTTTGGATGTATGTAACAAGATATACCATGTATATGTGGGCATAAAGAACAGTTTGCAATCAAGGATAACACCTAGGCAGAGAGCTTGACAAGTAGGGATTATTGCAGCACTGTCAACAGGAAAAAGAGAGGGCAGGTGGGTTACTTTTATTGGCAGCCAGTAATATTATTAGCTCTGTTTTTGATAATAAGTCTTAAGATGGCCATAGACTAGAGCGATTATCAAAAATCACATGAATTCACTGATAATCTTCATGATTTTTCCACTAGAGTCCTTAACGATATCGGCACCAGACCATACATGTGTTTCAGGTGCTAATCATCTGAAAATGTAAAAAAGCTTTGAATTCTCATATACTTTTATCGTCCATGAAAAATCGCATTTTGATATTTTTTATTAAAAAAAATGTTTATTAAAAAAATTGACATAACGGCTGTCCTTAACATGGGTGTGTGTATTGTTGTGTATACGATTGCCTGGTGTTTAGGTGTAAAATTTGTCTGTCTACTTCAATACAGGACAGGAAACAGCAAGAGAAGGAGACAGCAAAGTGTCATATGGGATTTGCATATTCACGCCTAGGAAAGTAATTACGTCACCAGAAATTTATCGGCGAACATTTCCCGATTCTCCTGAAATGACTATATTGTGTGAGTTTACATTTTTACATCTGCTTTGGCCCGATTTAAATCAAACATGTCAAAAGATCAAATAATCGCTCAAAGGGGTTTTTTTGGACAATTATTGAATGATCAGCGCGAAAAAAACATACACTTGAGCGATAATCCGCCCAGTAACACGATAATTGGAGAGTCGGGCCAATAATCGCTCTAGTGTATGGCCAGCTTTAGGGAAGTGTTATCGATAGAGAGGGGCAATGGACCTAAAACTGCAATTTAAATTCCAACAGACAAAAAGATCTGGGAAGGTGGATCCAGAAAAACGAAAACTGAAAAACCAATTAAATAATTAGGATGTGAACCAGGAAAGGGGCGTGTCCTTAATGCCTAGGGATTTTAGCTTTCTATGAGAAGTTAGTAGTCAACAGTGTCAAAAGCAGCAGAACGATCCAGGAGAATTCAAAGAGAGTAGTGAACATTTACATTTAACTGTGATTAAATCATTGACTACTTTGGTTAGTGGTTTTTACATGAAATTAGAGACTGGAGACAGAAGTTGCTGCACAAAATGAGAACGTTTAAAATGATTAACATCTACTGGTGTGAGAAGGTTTTGTAGAATTATACAGCATAGTGGTAGAACTGCTTGGAGAAGGTTTCCATGTAATAAGGTTATGGTCTGAGAGAAAAAAAAATTACAGACTGATCACACTTTCAGAATACTGGTGCTGATGCTGGTGTTTAGGTTGTATAAATGACA
Source organism: Limnodynastes dumerilii (assembly GCA_011038615.1). Classification (NCBI taxonomy): domain Eukaryota; kingdom Metazoa; phylum Chordata; class Amphibia; order Anura; family Limnodynastidae; genus Limnodynastes; species Limnodynastes dumerilii. Next base: position 897,153 of record WWET01000212.1, on the reverse strand, counting down.
TTATTTTAGTTTTTCATTTTAAATTAGTAAGCAACTGTTTTTATCATTTATCTCAGCAACTAAAGTTATGCTATGTTATTTACTTAAAATATCTTTATGAGGTCCAGTATCATAAAAAAGTTGATGTTACCTGATCCATAGACTCCGGAGATTTCAGCTTTTCATTTTGCATAACTTCCACTTCAGTCTCACCTTTTTCTTCTGCAGTTTCCTGAAGCAAGGTTATGAATTACAATTAATTTATTGTAACATTAGCAATTTGCTCACAGAAATTATTTGCATGTTTTTATGCAAATGAGCAAAAAAAGAAGTAACAATATTATCTATTCTAGACAGTTTTGGATTACAGAATCCATTGGATTGCTAAGGGAGATCTGTGGGAGCTGTGTTAAATTCATTTTTTGAAGTCACCTTAGACTTCAACCTGTGAATACAGATATGGTAAATCCATGTTAGACATGTGTGTCTCTTGTTCAGTCAGACAATTCAAATTTTATCAACACATTTCTTTGTTGCATTTTTACAAGGGCAATTTTATAGCAAATCAAAGTTATTATAAAATGCAGATCATAGGGGAAAACTATAGAGGGATACTCAGCGTTGTACTGCAGAGTATAATGCCATAAATGGAGATGGCCTCAAAACTTAAGACATCCCACAGGGGATGATATGCGTGTGGTTTGCTGTTCTGACGATCTGCAGTTGGACAGATTCCATCCTGGTGATGAAATAATGGCCGCTTCAGTTTTCAGAAGTTTGCGATGAGACAGCGACTTTCTCGCAACTTGTTTTTGATGATTCCAACAGTGGCAGGTACTATTTTCACCAGCCTAATCCTACCCATGCCCTTCCTGCAACCTAAACTTAACCATCACCTTACCCTGATCATTCCCTACCCCTAACATGTAGTGATGTCAGGCCAGCTGGTCAATTTGACTTTCTTCAATCTGCCAAAACTATTATAGAGATGTTATTCTTAAATATGATTTGTAAAAGTAAAGATGGGGCTAAACTGGCAATGTAGGAAAGACATAACTACTAAATTCCCATATACACAGCATATGATCCACTGATCACATGCAAAAAGATGACCACCGTACATACAGTACTGATATATCCCATCTCACATTCAGGACGTCCAATTCGATGTACAGGTAACACACGATATTGTATGTGATATGCACTGTCCATGTAGTTCAATTATGCTACTTGATGGTCTAACTAGACCCTGGTCTTCACTAGAGACCCTGATGGTGGGGATAGGCTGGGCTGCATGCTATAACCAGCAGCACGGTGCAAGTCCCTGCACCGATGAGAGTCATTACGAAGCAGGGACAGATGAATGTTGCTTTTCGGCTGTCTCAATTTCAAATGACAGCCGTTTTAGATTTTTATTTTTATAAATGGGTAAGTATGCGCTTTGCACTTACCACTTCATTTTCGGAAGTGCCACTGTTAGACCACCGGAAAGGTGAGTAACCCTCTCCAGGGACTTAGGGTTAGGCCACTGGGGGGGGGGGGCGGGGGGGGGGGGGGGGGAGACAGGGTTAGGCTGCAGTGGGGGAGACTTAGGGTTAGGGTGTGGGTTGGGGATAGAATAGTTACTAACTATTTCGGAGCACTGTGTTCGGTGCTCCAGGGATCGATTAGCTATGCCTCTTCAAGGCATAAGCAATCGTTTGCCCAGCCAGTTCAGAACTGGGAGAGAATGGCCCTATTGAAATAGGGCCGTTCACAACAGGGACCCACACTCCCGGCAGCATAAAACAGTGCTGCCAGGACTGCTGACCGGTAATTGGCTAGCAGATCCCTGCCTATGGCTCTGATTTGCTATGTGACCTGTCTGTAACACGGCAGCCAGAAGGTAATAAAAGTCAGAGGGAGGAAGGGCGTGCTCACTATAGCAGCAGCTGCTATAGTGAGTGGCGACATGTGACAATCAGGCACTTTCATAACATTTATTGGACCATGTGTATGAGGCATTAGACAAGATAACATACCATATTGTATTCAAAAGGTTAATATTTTTTAGATGATCTGGAAATGATTCCTATAGAGGCACTAAAACTCCTCAAGGGGCTTGATGCAATTAAATAATTTTAATGTTAAGAATAATTTGCATGTATGGATATAAGAGACGCTGAAGATAAATGACTTACCCCAAACATTATGTTGTAATCCATGCCCAGCACACTTTCCATTAACTCTTTGATCATTAAATCAGAGGCTGTAAGTAATTGTGGAGACTGTAGTGAGACTATTATTTCTTCCACTGTTCTAGCTCTGGCCTTCACAGGTGGCATCAAAGTAGGATCAATTGTTCCTGCCATGACACCCGTTATGTTATTATTCCCATTGCTAGAAAGATTAGCAGCTTTTTCAGTTTCCTTAAACAATTGCCCTACCAGTTGAGTTGCAGGGGTCACATGATCAAGACTTAGACCGTCCTCCTGCTCTGGAGTAACTAATGTCTGTGTTGTCTTTAAATGTCTTTTCATTTTCTTCCTATTTTTTGCTCTTTTATCTGAGTCATCACTGTCCTGTGAATAAGAACTTGCAGAAGAACTACTATCATCACTGTCTTCAGCTGACCTGACACTGGCACCTCTCTTTACCATGGAGTAACGTGCTCTTGTCACCTTTTGCAATTGTGTCCCTTTCTTCTGTACTGGAGGCTGCACGGATCGTGACTTGGGTGATCTCTGAGGTATGTAAGATCTAGGTTTTGAAGGTGGCTCTGGGCGTGTGAACACTGGTATAGGCTTGATTGTTCCAACCATTAATGCAATGGCAGGCCTCGTTAAATTGTTTGCATGCATAGATATGTCATGTTGGGGCTGCTGCCCATCTCTTGATTCTCTAGATGAAGATATGGCACTTTTGGATAACATATTGACTATATGATTATGATTACCCTGTACATGCTCACAAACCGGGTCTCCTTTTGATACGGCAGAATGTGGTGCAGATCTGCATTCAGAGTGAGTCGGACTTCTTGTAACCCCATAGCTTGGATGTGGAAGAGAATTAAAGTTATTTGATTGGCAGGTGGCAGAGTCATGCATCAGAGATATAGGTGAGCTACTTGTGGACCTTGTATCATGCCTCACAGACCTCTGAGGAGGCTTAAGCAATCTTGCCAGCTCTTTCTTGATTCTGAGCTCCTCTGCATAATTGAGTCTAAAATGCAAATGGTCTCTTCTGTCTGACATCTCTTCAGTGGTTCCCTGTATAATAAATTAACAAGAGCATTATTTTTTTCCACTAGCAGTGATTTTCATTTTCAGAAGCATGACTCGGTATTTGGAAATAATCTACTGGTCGATTCTTCCTAAATACGCAATTTAATGCACTGTTAAATCTAATTTTCCTTGCAGTTACTGCTTATCATCTCATAGAATCTTGCCCTGATGGGATAATCCTATTCATCCTACATTAATTCCAGTCACAGATTTCTCAATTTAGCAGGTCAATCTTATTTCACTGTTTGTGAATTGTTTTAACAGCCTTAGCCATCATTTGTGTGGGTTTTTAAAATATGATTTAAATAAGAATTTCTGAAAATCCAACTACTTTTACTAAAGAACATAAAGGAAGGGAGAAAATTCTTCAATTCAAGAAGCGCAACAATCACCTTTAAAAGCGCAAGCTTATAGAAGTTTACTTCATACAATACATAGACAGAGCTTATAGAAGTTTACTTCATACAATACATAGACAGAGCTTATAGAAGTTTACTTCATGTAATATGTAGACAGTGTTTATAGACGTGTGCTTCATACAGTACACAGACAGTGTTTATAGAAGTGTGCTTCATGCAGTACATAGACAGTGTTTATAGAAGTGTGCTTCATACAGTACATACACAGTGTTTATAGAACTGTGCTTCATATAGTACATAGACAGTGTTTATAGAACTGTGCTTCAGACAGTACATAGACAGTGTTTATATAAATGTGCTTCATACAGTACATAGACAGTGTTTATATAAATGTGCTTCATACAGTACATAATAAGCAATAAGAGCTTATAGGTGTACTTTACACTGGGCATAGACAGAGCGTATAGAAATGTTATTTATAGAGTACATAATGAGAATTTAAGTACATAATACTGAGTGCTTACAGAACTGTGTTTTATACAGTATTCAGCAGTGCTCAAGTGTGTCAGTTTATAATGGTATGTTATACTCAACCTTTTTCTGACAACTTGCGCTGACTATTTTGTATGTTTTACCTTATTCAAGGCATACTGTATGTTCTACTATTATTGCTGTAGTGGGTCTGTCTGTAGTGGTCTTTTCTGTAAATGTGCATGTAGGAGGGGAAATGTTTGTATGGGAAATTTCTACTGTTTTTCATGGCTGTCTATAGTAATCCTGGGTGCAAGATCACCACAGAACCAGAAATTTGGACCTGGTGCCCAATATGACACAAAAGGAGCAATCATGACATTGAAACTAGGAGTAAATCTCCCAGTTTCAGTGGAGAGTGATGAATAGTTGCCATTGATAAATCGCCCTGGGTCAACCTCCATAGTTGTTTGGGGTAGATTTCATTTGTACTTTTAACTCCAGCTCGTGCCCTAAAAATTTCATAAATATAACTATCTCAAATGGCATAATAGCAGCAACACAGCAGAATTTCAAGACGCTGAGGTCCCATTAGATATTTATATATCTATTTATTTTACACACAATTGTCCACATAGTATTGTCAAAAAAACGGCTCCAATAAAGCTTTTGTTGAGCCCTTCCATAACAGACAGACCGGGAGGTAGAGTCTCTATTAGACTTCCACATTTTCAGACGTGGCCACAGCTTAAGTACCCAATTCACCACATTATGGATCATCAGAATCAAATGTGCAGTCAATAAAGTCAGTTTTCAGGGACAATACACTGTAAACCCAATAATAGAATAGAGGTTACCATCATCTAGACCAGGCTATAATTACTTTCTTTTTATAATATTCTCTTACTGCACACAACATGGAAACTAACATACAGAATGGATCTTTTCTCTTCCAGAATCATGACCGAGGACAATAGACCACTAAACAGAAAATACATATTTATTTATTCTTTAAAGAGCTACTATTGTATTGGCAGATACGTTTCTGAAATTCACCTTTAATCACGCCAAACGGTGGCAGCTGCATTTTTGCTGAAATATTTATTTAATTTACTACTATGTCATTGTCACAATTCCCAACATCATTATCATAAATAATACTATAAAGATCTTTTTTTTTTTTTTTTTATTGGCCTGTCACTATACTTTTGTAGTAAGGCACATACAACTGAGGGTTGGCTTCAGCTTGATAGTGTAAGGAGTCATATGTTTGATCAATATAGGTATAAACTTTTATGTAGGCATTTTGTTACATTTTTCTGTACTTTAGTTTAAGTTAGAAGTATGCCCATTTATTTAGACACCTTTATATATATTTAAGAAGTTTTATTCCAATTCTTTAAATGTTTACTGTCTTTTTAAAAAACCCATTGCCTTCACTTCCAGTCAATTTACATAAACCCATTGGCAACATTGTAGTTTTCATTCAGTGCACTGGAGATAAACATCAGCAGCCATTCTTAAGAAATTCCATAGGCAACCAAATTGCAAAGGCCACTTTACACGTACCTTATCATCACCATAGTGCACTAGGCTAGTGGACATTTTATTGGCATTCATGCTGTACAGACCACTTTGGACATACTTTGTTAAAAGACTCATTGTAGAAATCCTTAGCTTGCAATATTACACAAGTACAAACTACTTTTTATTGTCACCCACATTGCGGTCAGTTCCTAGCAGCCTTAACTGCAGCTCTACAACAAATGTTCAAGTTTGAAAGTCGACACAATACATGCTAAAAAGTTTTGTTTGTCAGTAAATCCAATCCAATAAAATGCATGTAACACTGCTCTGTAATATCAACAATTGCAAACATGATCAGAGACCTATCAGACTATGCGCTAGTCTGTAAATCGCCACACACATAACTTCCTATGACGGATCCGCACAGCAAATACCGAATCCATTAAATAAAAAACTCCACAACTTCTGAATGATTTCTATCTCACGGTGTGAAAACGTTGTGCCACTATAGGTGCACGCACCTATGTCTCCGGGTCCGGGATGCCGGTCACACGCCGATCCGGTGCGAATTTTCCAGTTCCTTAGCAACGCCTGGGACCACAAACTTCATCACATAGCAACAAAGGGCAGACGTTCTGGTGGCCATCTCCCAGGTAACAGGCACGTCCTCTCCTGTGAGTGACAGTCCCAAATCAGAAAAACTCGTTGTGGGACTCGTTGTGGGATATCTGATATATCCCATCTTGGATAGCTCAGACAGACTACAAAAACATTATACACAAATATTTCTCGGTTGTTTGAGGACTACTTGGAAAAGAGCTTTAATCTAAAACATTTCTGAGTTTTTAATCATGAAATTTGTTTTGTAAAAGCTCTAACATATAACTGGAACATAATTGTGATCTTGTGGGTTGTGCTGTGCAGTTACATATTTGCATTTGTGCTGAATAGAACATAATTAGAGGAAATTGATCAACACATGGTTAAGGTGTCACCATTTTCATGCAGGGAAGCGTTTGCTCCATATTGGCTTGTCTAGTTTTTGTTTATTCCCTGTAAATATTGTTAATAGGCTGTCTTATCCCTCCAGACTAATGCCTCATACACACTGTGCAGTGCATTTTTCAAATTATATTGGATTTTATTTTTTAAATATTCTTTATTTAATTTAGCATAATAACAAATGACTACAATTAAGGTATGTGTAGTGTGTGTCGAATATCAGATTAACAAAAGACATATTAGAACACTATAAAGATTGTTAAGAATTATCGGCGGTCGTGTGAAGGCAAGGGTGATAAAACTGCCTGTTAATCTAAAGACAGATTCCACCAGGGAATTATGTTGTCATATATGAAAAGTAGAACCAATTTGAGATTCATAAGAGAAACAGAAGAAAGTGTAAAGAAGATAGAGAGTAGAAGAGAGAAGGGACCAAAGAGAGAGGGATGTGGGGGGGAGTCAGGAAGTACAGTTTTATGATACTGGATCTTATCTGAAATCACATTGGACAGGCTGACCATCAGCTGTGATAGATTGTTACAATGTCCAAATCGGCTTTGTGCTTTACGTCTTCTACACAATATATCCTGTATATCCTATGTGTATACACTGGTCATTTATGTGTGCGGTCTGTTGTATACTTTCACACAAGCATTGCATTGTGTATGCAGCTTAACACATAACAGCCACACAGTGGCTTAACTAGGGTTAATGGAGCCCAGGGCAAATAAAAAAAAGAATGACCCCACTTTATTTTACTAGTTTTCAAAATAACTTCTATTTCTTACTCTTATCACTGAAAAATACAGAGAGCGTGCTTGTAAATGCTGCAGTATACTAAGAGCACCCTTGTTACCACAGCTCCACAAAGAGCAGCGCACTATACAGAGAGCACATATGTGACTGCCGCACAATACAGAAAGAACATATGTGACACCTGCACAATGCAGAGGGCACATATGTGACTGCTGCACAATACAGAAAGAACATGTGACTGCTGCACAATGCAGAGGGCACATATGTGACTGCTGCACAATATAGAGGGCACATATGTGACTGCTACGCAATACAGAGAGAACATATGTGACTGCTGCGCAATACAGAGAGAACATATCTGCACAATACAGAGAGAACATATGCAACTGCTGCACAATACAGAGAGAACATATTTGACTGCTGCACAATACAGAGAGAACATATGTGACTGCTGCACAATACAGAGAGAACATATGTGACTGCTGCACAATACAGAGAGAACATATGCGACTGCTGCACAATACAGAGAGAACATATGTGACTTCTGCACAATACAGAGAGCACATATGTGATTGCTACACAATACAGAGAGCACATATGTGACTGCTGCACAATACAGAGAGCACATATGTGACTGCTGCACAATAAAGAGGGCACACTTGTCATACAGAGGGCACACTTGTGACAATCTCACTATACAGAGGGCACACTTGCCATATAGAGGGCATACTTGTGACAATCTCACTATACAGAGGGCACACTTGCCATATAGAGGGCACACTTGCCTTACAGAGGGCACACTTGTGACAATCTCTCTATACAGAGGGCATACTTGTGACAATCTCGCTTTACAGAGGGCACATTTGTGACCACCGTACAATACAGAGAGCATGCTTGTGACAACTATACAGTATAGATAACACACTTATAAATGCTGCATATACACAGAGAGCAATTCTGGGTATATGTCCAATAATCTTTATTTTGTTTAAAATCAGGGCCGGTGGAACATGGTAAGCGAGAAAGGGGGGCGCCAAGCCAGAGAAGCGCTCTCCTCCGCCTGCTATCCCCCGCTGCCATAGGCGTCGGATGCGATGGAGACCAGTAGGCAGCTCATACAGGAGGTTCCTGCATGAGCTGCCGTGGCAGTTACATAGAGCGGTTGATGTCAGCTGCTCTGTGTAACTGCCTCAGGTGCTCATACAGGAACTTCCTGTATGAGCTGCCTGCCGGAGGAGGAGAGCGCCGAAAGGAGGAATATTCCAGGTAAGTATAAAAACAATTTCGGGGATGGTGTCACATTTGGCCGGATCCAGAACAACGTACCTCGGCGGAAATACGTCATTCAGATGGCGAGGACAGTTACTACGCTTTCTTCAGGACTGCATATACGCAATCTACGTAACAAAACGATACGTAGATTATGTAAAATAGTTACTACGCATGCAAAAGACCGCATATATGCAATTTACGTAACGTAGTAACTGTCCTCGGCATCTGACGGACATATTTCCCGCCGAGGTACATTGTTCTGGATCTGGCCCATTATGCGAATACTAGAAGTGGGGGCTGGTGACACATTATGGGAGTACTGGAGAGGGCTGGAGGCACATTATAGGAGTACTGGGGGGGTCTGGAGGCACATGATGGGAGTACTGGGTGGTAGTTGGAGACACATAATAGGAGTACTGGTGGGGCTGGTGGCACATTATAGGAGTACTGGAGGTACAATATAGGAGTACTGGAGGGAGCTGGAGGCATATGATGGGCGTACTGGTGGGGCTGGTGGCATATTATGGGAGTACTCTGGGGGCTAGTGGCACATGATGGTAGTACTGGGGGGGCTGGTGGCATATGATGGGAGTACTGGGGGGCGGGGGGCTGTAGGCACAAG
>WWET01000212.1:860056-887789 GCA_011038615.1 Limnodynastes dumerilii | reverse complement strand
GCTGTAGGCACAAGGTGGGGATACTGGGGTGGGACTGGAGACACAATGGGAGAAGGGCGCAACTTTTTTTGCAGGGGTGTGCCAGACATGCTAGCACCAGCCCTGTTCAAAATATAACTTTCTAAAAGTTATAAAATTAAAACATATTTAAAATGGATACCAGATGGTGTCTGCACTTCATATATACTAATTATAATCAAGCAAATAAATAATAGAGAATCCCTGATGTGTAACAGTATGGTATAATAGTGAATATATAAATAAAATATTGATAATAAAATTTTAAGATTATTGAACATAGCTACAGAGTTGATTAATTCTTTATTAATTAATATATTAATATACAACATATATTTCTTTCTGTCTTTTGTGGTCTTTCTAGTTGAAGCCACATGTGCCCCAAAAATAGTCTTCCATGTGAGCGCAGACACAGGCCCCCATAGTAATTCTAAATAGTTATCCATATTCCCCAATTAGTCGCACAGGCCGTCTCTCATGTCCTAAAATCTATCAGCATCGCTTCCAATGGGAAAGCTTAGCACAGTGCAGCAACAGCATTATGCATTATGCTGGAGGTGGGACTGTTACAGCTGACAGCCTCAAAAGGCCTCCACTCATCACTAACCAGTTAGTTATTTAGCTTAATGCTAACCAGCAAATTGTCAGCACAGTTAAAGCAATGTAGCCATGTGGCGTGCCGAGAGTTAGGGGGCGCACCATGCATCTGTACTGATTTAAAGTAACTAAGAGCTTCCTATCCCAGGGAGAAGGGTGGCTGGAGACATACAAGGGGAAGAAGGAATCACTGGAGGCTTACATGGGGAGAAGAGACGTGCAAGGAGGATAATTGAGGAAGGCTGGAGAATGGATGCATGGAAGGGGGATAATTTAGGATGGCTGGAGCATGAGCATATACAAGGGTGAGAAGGAATTGCTGGAGACAGACATGGGGAAAAGAGACATGCATGGAAGATAATTTAGGATGGCTGGAGCATGGACACATGTAAGGGGGATAATTTCGAATGGTTTGAGCATGAACATATGCAAGGGGGAGAAGTTCACTGTAACCACATGAAACTATGAAAATGTAAATACATTTAGGCTTTGTATATGATATTTTAAATTAAAGGTGTAATTTTGCAAGTTTATGTCACTACTATTGCCATAATCACTAAAGTGTCTGCTCCTCAGTATGACTGGCAAGAAAATCTTAGTTTGTAGATTCAGAAAAATACTGAATAAATTAGTTAAGATCACATGAACAACTTCATTGATGATGATTACAGTCTCCATGTGCAACTAAAATTTGCTAACTTATGATTTCTGACTTTCAGTATTGAATAGGCTTGTTGTGTCCAGTCATAAGGTAGGCACAGGGAGAGATTATGAAATGACAGAATCAAGTTTAAAGTTTCCATCTGGCTGCAAGTAAACAGACTCACTCAGCCAGGCAAGACTTTTAAAATTGGATAGTATGATTTAAAATTATAAACAGACTGCGCCTCTTCTTGAAATTCACAGCACAAGGCGTGGTCTAGCTAGTTTCACTTTTTCAAACTTCAAAACCAATTTGAAATATAGAGTGCTTCAAAAATGATTTCAGCAGCAGTACGGAAGTTATCTCAGGTTCTTATCTATTTAAAAAATATGTCTATAAACACAGTAAAAAAAATTAGATGAGTGGTTTCATAGAAATATCAGAAAACTCTCTCTCTCTCTCTCTCTCTCTCTCTCTCATGTTCAAGAAAAACCTGTCACTCCTCCAAAAGAAATATAAACTTGCTCTGGTGCTCTTTAAGTATTAAATAAAAAGATGAGATAAGAAATCACTCTGGAGACTGTTAGAGGGTGCAATCAAATACCTTTCCGGCTATTTATTATAGCATAGGTGTGCTCTCACCACCAACGTTTCAGTCACTGCTGTGTCTTTCTTCAGGGTGCCAAATATAATACACCCTGAAGAAAGTCACAGCAGTGTCTAAACGTTGGTGGTGATTGCAGACCTATGCTATAATAAATAGCCAGAAAGGCATTTGATTGCACCTTCTAACAGTCTCCAGAGTGACTTCCTATCTCATCTTTATATACTGTTGATGGTATAGAGGCTGTCAGGGAACTTTTGGAAAACTCTACAGAGTATGAAGGACCCCCGATTCCATTTTTGCTGGAGATGCTACATATGATTTTGACCTGCAACTACTTTATGTTCGACGGCAAGCATTATCTGCAGCAACAGGGCTGTGCCATGGGGAGCAATGTAGCCCCCTCGTATGCAAATACCTTTATGTTCCAAATAGAACAAACCCTGTTCTTACAGAACCCAATTTGCAAAGACCTTATAAGTTTGTTTGTCTGTTATATCGACGACATCTTCATCATTTGGACGGGAACCCAAGATCACTTCCTCTCCACTATGAGAGTGGTGAATGAGATGCACCCGACAATTAAATTTACCCATACGGTCAGTAATAAAGAAATTGCCTTCCTTGATGTACTTGTCTGTAAAGTGGACGGTCTCCTGACTACCGGGGCATACAACAAGCCCACTGACAAAAACACATTGTTGCAGGCCAGGAGTCATCATCCAGAAAGCCTAATCAAATCGCTCCCTTACTCACAGCTTATTAGAATTAAGCGGATTAATAGTGACCCAGTTTTTGGGGACCAGCAGATGAGGGAGACCTTGAAGAAATTTGAGGCGAGAGGCTATGGGCCAAAGACATTGCAGGATGCGTACCAGCGGGCTCAGGCGGTACCCAGGGACACTCTATTATCTGTGAAACAAAAGGAACAAGGGGCCTTGGACACACAAATTCCATGTGTCACCCAATATGATCATCTGAGCTTCATTAAAAAAAAGGGCATCAAGATCATTATGGCCCATAGTGTCCACAGACAACTCTATCCCAGGTTTCTCAACCCGGTCCATCCTTCATAGTCATACAAGGGCCAGAAACCTTAAGGATCATCTGTGCCATAATGATATCAGGATGACAACTCCATACAGTGGAGGACATTTTATGACCAAGCACCCAGGCTGTTACAAATGTCTTGGATGCACTTCTTGTAAACAGATGATGACGGGATCTACTTTTGAGCATCCGTCGACGGGACAGACGTTTAAAATCAGACATATTATCACATGTACCACTAGATTTGTGGTTTATGTTATTTTGTGCCCATGTAAACTGATGTATGTGGGCAAGACAAGCCGGACTATCAGAGAAAAAATGGCCCTGCACAGGTCGGCAATTAGGGCATCCCTGATGGCCAACAAACAAGATCAGCCGGTGGCCAAGCATTGGGCAACATCGGGGCATACACTGTCGGAATTGAAATTTATGGTGATTGACCATATCCCACCTCCCGTTAGAGGAGGGAATCGTGATCTGATCCTGCTGAGACGTGAGTGCACATGGATTTTCAATCTAAAAACAGTTACGCCTCTGGTACTTAACGAGCAGTTACCCTTATCTTGCTTTTTGTGATACCTGGTTGTGGGACAATATTCTGACTAGGTCCCATTACTGTTGTTTTGACTGGTTGCGTATGATGGCCTTGCATTGGCTGTATGTCTATGATGGATCCTGCCGAGAAGTGGCCGGATATGGGTATTTAAACACAATTCTGCTCTTGACTTAGATATAGAGGTTACCATGATCCATGTTTCAGCAGTTCTCTCTGCCATTTAGTTGTGTTGAACAGTATAAGGGTGTCCTCTGTAACAAGTTTGATAAGAACCAGCTATCATTAGATCAGATACAGGAATGTACTTACCATGGTTCATGGGTCACATGTGTATTCTTAAATGTCCCCTTGGATATCTAACTACCTCCTGCTGCCGTCAAATCGTGTGTAACCTTTGATGCAATGTGAGATCTGTTCATGATGAGACTTTTTGCCATTATGTTATGTATAGGCACTTTGGCTGATGTACAATGACTATCACTTTTGGCAGAGATACATGTGATATTTCATTTATTCATTATATATTTTTATTATATATATTTGTGCATGAATGCAGGATGATTTACAGGTTATTATGGGGGATTATCTGTATAACACTTTGCCTCTATAACGGGGCTCTTGATTATGACACATCTGCAAGCAGACTTGTGGTATCTTCCTCTGATTCAGTGGAAGGTCTTGGAGCGATACCGAGTAGGGTATATAACATTGTAATGTGCTCTTTTGTTGGAAGGGCTCCGTCCCTCTGTATATCAGACGCTATTATTGTGTTTCAAATCGTCTATAAGTTGATTCAGTATCCAGATGCGGACGACGTGCTGTTCTGTTTTCCTTTGGTTTTAGATAGGGGCATGAGACACGCCTCCTCCCGGCCCCGCAGCCCGTACCTGCTGACAGACGCACACGCCCCCGTTACCAGGGCCACTGCACTCTGTGGGGGGGCTGGCATCTTCCGGGTTGCAGGACGCGTGGAGCTAGGGAGAAAGGTGGTGAGTATGCCTCTTTTTATTTCTATAAATACAGGCACTGTGTGGTGGGTGTAAATTGTTTGCCTTCACTCCCTGATGAAAGTTACTGTAGTGTAACTGAAACGTTGGATTTCTATGGAGCACTAATAAATTAAGTATACTTTTTTCATCATTACCAAGCCTCTTTGAGTGCCGTTTATTACTTTGGACCTATACTTTTCTGTGAGAGCAAGTACATTTGAATGCAGAGTGCCGGTTTTTCGTTGGACTTATGTATATATATATGTATATGTGCATGAAAGGCAGGGGGTTAACCTGCTAGCCACAGAAACAAAGGGAAAAATTGCCCCAGCATATATATATATATATATATCTATATATATATATTAGTGTGGGTCCCCATAGCGAAACTGTCCTATTTCGAAAGGACCATTTGCTCCCAGCCGAACTGACTGGGATATGGATTGCTTATGCCTAGCAACCGATCCCCGGAGCACCGAAACAGTGCTCTGAAAGGTGAGTTTCCCCCAATCCGCTCCCTAACTCAAACCCTAAGTCTCCCCCCGCAGCCTAACCCTAAGTCCTCCCCCACGCAACCTAACCCTAAGTCCCTCCCGCAGCCTAACCCTAAGTCCCTGGCGGCGACACTTCCGAGATTGATAGAGATAGCTGAAAAACAGCTTTCAGCTGTTTCTAATTCGCAATGTGAGCCTTCACAGCGGGGACTCGCAATGATATAAATACTGTATACATAGATTGATGCAAATAAAAAGTCACCCAGCACTCTTGCAATTAACCAGTAACTAACCCTGATATTCTATCTTTAAAATAAAAGTCTGAGAATCAGTTACATACATCTGCACATAGATAACTCTAAAACTGTCAGAGTGCCTACTTTGGGTCATATATCATGTATTTTTAAATTGAGAGCTCATCCCTGGCAGAGGTCCCCAAGTCTCCAAAACAGCTACTCTGAGGCAGCACCCCCTGTCAGCTGCTGTCCCAGACAAGCTTTAAAACAAATACACAAAATAGAGGTTGCTCAAATCAATTTAAAAGTTAATGTAGAGCAGGCACCAGCAAGGTATGGGGAATTTACACAGATACAAAAAAAAGTCACCCCCAGAATGGGATGGTAGCAAGCTGGTGTGTCCCAAAGCGATCTAATTATTTTTTTATTAACATGTTTTATATAGCACCATAAGATTACATAGCGCTTTACAGAGAATGTTTCACATTCACATCAGTCCCTGCCCCATTGGAGCTAAATTCCCTAACACATACATACAGACGAGGGTAAATTTAGTCAGCAGCCAATGAATCTATCAGCATATGTTTGGAGAGCGGGAGGAAACCCACGCGGACAGGGGAAGAACATACAAACTCAGATAAAGCTTGGTCTGGGAATTGAACTTATGACTTGTATGACTGTGAGACACAAGTTCTAATCACTGAACTACCATGCTGCCAGTGGCCCATGTTTTCAATGTCTCCTTGTTGAAGAACAGGTGAGAGTTTACCTAACTTCACTATGCCTTGTCAAGCTTTATAACATACTGGCATTAGAACATTTGTAGGTATGTTTTGACTTTGCTAATTCACTATTTGTGAAGCCCCCCACCCCCCTTATTTTTAATTTCACAATTCACATTAAGTCACAAGTAATGTGATTTGCATGCTACTTAAGTATACCTGAAAGTAATCATGAAGCAGGGGAGTACACGCCCCTGTCACTCCCCTCCTAATAGAGTTCTAAACATTTAAGTGTCCAGAACCCAACCTTAAATATATGGAACTGCCTGGGGAGGCTAATTAACTACCTCTCCCCAACCCCGGAACTTAATTAGCATGCCTAACCCCGCCTACACGTATCGCATTTCTGACACGTAACATCTGACGCGCGTATGTGCCAATGTTACATGAAAATGGGACTTACGCAAATGACTTGCTTAAGTCACTTACGTACCTATTTGTGAATCAGGCCCAATATTATTATATGGTACAAGATTTTTGTTAGCAATCAGAAATATCGGTCTCTGACATAGACTGCACACCTTAATATCACTGGGCCGGATCCAGAACTATGTCCGTCTTATAGACGGACGTAGTTCAATAAACAGTAGCTACTGCGCATGCGTAGTAGCTATTGTACGTAATCGGCGTATCGTTTCGATATGTAGATTGCGTATATGTGGTCTTTTAGACCGCATATACGCAATCTACGTATTGAAACGATACACGGATTACATACAATAGCTACTACGCATCCGGCCCACTGTCTGGCAACTTTCAACCAATAGAGTGCTTGTAGGATCTTGTCCTTTACAATCTGGACGGTATTCAGAATTACAAAACGTGGGCATTTTCCACATGCGTCTATATTTCAATTGCTCCTTTTCTGGACTGACTAGGGCCATTTTCTTCAGCTTGGCCCTTGCACTTCTGGTAAACTATTTTTCTTTATATTTTTATTTAGTTATGAAGTTTTGTGCTTGTTATAATAAGAGTTTTTAATGGTTTTATATATATTTTATAGTATAGATAAAAATATTTATTCCCTAGATCCATAACATTTCTGCCACTACTCTTAGAATCATTTATCAGATAGTATACTTTAGAGAGCTTATGTTGAATACATACAAATTTTCTCTATATAATATTTAAAAGCATCACAAATTGTAAATTATACACCATGCAACAAGTAGCAAATCCGTGTGGCATAGTTAATCTTGCATGTATTGTATCACTCACTGTGGAAATAATATACGCTGTTCATTATTGTTATCACATATCTAAAATATAAGTGTATCTCTCTATAGTCTCCAGATATATATCTATAATATGGGAATACATATCCAGAACATATACCTTTAGATACACAACTACAAATACATGAATATACCTTTAAAGTACTAATATTATTGCTCAACATTGTTGATCAAGTAATCATACAACAGGATGAATATCCAGCTGTGGTGTATTTGGCAAAAACATGGTTTTGGGCTCAAATATGATATGCGCTAATTCCATTGAAGGATTTGGAATGATCCAAATAGAGCCTTGAATCTTAAATCCATATATGGAAATAAGAGAGAAATCAGTACTTCAGATAAGTGGAATTTTCCAATAAAATTATATGAATGAGTGATTCTGGAAATAGGTATAAAGTAAGAAATCTTATGATGCACGTGGCTGTCTCTTTTGAGCCCTAATCATGTCTGTACAGTTAGTTAAGAGATGATCTTTATATAAATTATTAACGGAACTCTGAATCTGGATTTATTTTTAAGTTGAAGAGAATTCAATATATTTCACACACACAAATATAGACATAGTGCATCTTTTATATATACAATTAGGAGGAATCACATAAAAAGTACTCTATACTAACAGTAACCATTACCTCTACATGTTTTTTTATTAGACCGTGAATAGCACTTACCTTTACTCCAGTTTTTGTGACTTTTTCTAGGTCATCCATCTGTAGAATCCTCATTGGTACATAAAGTATATTTGCAATCCTGGTAAAAAGGTAACAACTTTGTAAACCTTTTGTTTGTAGAGAGGGCTTAGAGTTGGGTTATGGCAATGTTTGGTATAAATTGTACAGTGATTCAATCTGGCAGTAATATTCAGGCAATTAACTATATGTCATACGGTAGAAATTTACATGCTATCCATAATAAGCTTTAAATAGGACATGTAGGAAGTAGGAAGGCCCACTTGAACATTTTGAAGCAAGATGAGTACATTTATTTCGACTTTCAGTCACTAACGTGACTTTCATCAGGGTTATTCTGAAACGTTGGAATATATATACTTATTTTACTTTAAAACTTTAAAAGCCTCCAGAGTGCCTTCCTACTTCCTATATATATACCTTTTGGCAACATTTTTTGAAGTTTTGAATATTTTTAGATTTACATGTGCTAAGATACTTATGTGTGCATTGTTTTGTCTCCACCACTATTACTTGTCTTGTATTGAAAGGCCTTTATTGGGTGTTATTTGCTATAGAAGCACAGAGACCTTGTTCTTTAGCCGTTTTCTCCAAAATGAAGTCATCCCAGTGATACAGATCTCATTCACAATTGTAGGAGGTGTCTTGAAGTAGTAATTACCTGAAATTTCCCCGAAACAACTGACAGGAAAATAGTCTGAAATTTACCTAACTATTTTTTCTTTTTCTTTATGGCACATTGAGCCGGTTTCTAGTAAATATATGTGCCCAATAAAATGTGTCTCCTGTCAGCAATTAAACAGATGGTCTGAGGAACTAAAAGCCATTTTAGTCTTATCTGATCTCACCTGATGAAGACCTGGCCATGAACCTATTTTTGTTAAAAGAGATGTATTACTGATTGTTATAGTAGACTTTTTAACTACCTCTACTTTCTACACTTTATGTACAGAGGAGCACTAGAAACACAGACTAAAGTCACATTAACATTGTGTGTGTATTTTCTTGTTTTTGTTGTTTAATCAATATATTATAAAATGAGTATCACAACCCGCGGCAGACGCTGCACTTACCTATGCTTTGGCCCCCTGAGAACTGCCATCTCCCGCTGTGCAGCGACTGCGGTCCGTCGGAGGCTGTCACTGAAACAGTGACAGCCCTGTGCCTGTTTACCAGTATTACTGCAGCGTTTGCTCACATGGAATTCTGGCGGCAAACCAGCAGTACTTCGATCCATCTTGGATGGATCAGGTGATCGCACTTCTCCAATGGTGTTCCTGCTCTCCAGACCTCCAGCCAATCGGTGCACAGGGCGCACTATTTAAACCCTGTGCACTGGTCCATCAGTGCCAGAACAACTAGGTCTCCTAGGTGCCTGGTACTCCTGCATTCCACTCCTGCGATCCAGTTCTGCGTTCCAGTCCTGTTCCAAGTCTCGTGGTCCAGTCCAGTGTTCCAGTCCTGTTCCTGTCTCGTGGTCCATTCCTGTTCCTGTCTCGTGGTCCAGTCCTGTTCCTGTCTCGTGGTCCATTCCTGTTCCTGTCTCGTGGTCCAGTCCTGTTCCTGTCTCGTGGTCCATTCCTGTTCCTGTCTCGTGGTCCAGTCCTGTTCCTGTCTCGTGGTCCATTCCTGTTCCTGTCTCGTGGTCCAGTCCTGTTCCAAGTCTCGTGGTCCAGTCCTGTTCCTGTCTCGTGGTCCAGTCCTGTTCCAAGTCTTGTGGTCCAGTCCAGTGGTCCAGTCCTGTTTCTGTCTCGTGGTCCAGTCCAGTGGTCCAGACATGTTCCTGTCTCGTGGTCCAGTCCTGTTCCAAGTCTTGTGGTCCAGTCCAGTGGTCCAGTCCTGCCGGTCCGGCCTTGTCGGTCCAATCCAGTGGTCCAGTCCTGTCGGTCCTGTCTTGTCGGTCCAGTCCAGTGGTTCAGTCCTGTCGGTCCAATCCAGTGGTCCAGTCCTGCCGGTCCTGCCTTGTCGGTCCAATCCAGTGGTCCAGTCCTGCCGGTCCTGCCTTGTCGGTCCAATCCAGTGGTCCAGTCCTGCCGGTCCTGCCTTGTCGGTCCAATCCAGTGGTCCAGTCCTGCCGGTCCTGCCTTGTCGGTCCAATCCAGTGGTCCAGTCCTGCCGGTCCTGCCTTGTCGGTCCAATCCAGTGGTCCAGTCCTGCCGGTCCTGTCTTGTCGGTCCCGTCCAGTGGTCCAGTCCTGTCGGTCCAATCCAGTGGTCCAGTCCTGCCGGTCCTGTCTTGTCGGTCCCGTCCAGTGGTCCAGTCCTGTCGGTCCTGTCCAGTCCTGTCGTGCAACCTGGTGTCCAAGCTCAAGCAGTATCCAGCTAGTAATCCAGTCCTAGGGTCCAGTCCTGAGGTCCAGTCCTGAGGTCCGGTCCCATGGTCCAATCCGGAGTTCCAGTCCTGCGTGTCAGTCGGGGAACCCCAGCTGTCTCCAGTACCATCTACTCCGGACCTGCTATCTGCTATCCAGCTGTCAAACACCTACAACGACTACTTTTACCAACTACCACTTGGACTCTCTACCAACCATTGTATATCCAAGGAACCACTTGGCAACCAAGGACTTTCATTACAGTTCTATCTCTGAAACATTTGCCATGAACTCATATTTTCAGTGACTGTTTATTACGGACTCATACTTTCATCCAATATTCCTGTATGCTTCCTACTGTTATTAAACCCGCTCATTTCCACTTCAAATCAGCGCAGTTGTCTCAGTCCCTGAAACCCGGAACCGATCCCCAACACTCACGAAACGTGACAATGAGTACAAAAAAATATGCTTTTCTAGGATAAATATTTCATGATGTTGAGTCTACTCCCAGAGATTTACATTTATTAATGTTATGTTTATGTCAGATAGTGTGACGGCAACAAAAGCATATTTGTATTATTACATGTAAATGATTTATTTGTCTGATCAGTTTCTTCTGGTTTCAAAGTACAAAAATGTATTGACAAAGGGCATACTGAAGTTGACGACAGTGGGCACGCATGGCTAGTCCCAATGTACAGGCTTCTATAAGAATGCACGGTGGCCTAATGGGCAGTGCTAGTCAATTAATACACAAACAGAAATATTTAAAGCAATTAGACCATGATCAAATACCGAGCACAGAGGTCAATATTCTATAGGTCAAAAGGATAATACCAATAACTCTGTCTCTCAGGCTCTGCTTTTTCTTTTGTGCCCTAGTTCTTTTTCCACTAATATGACCATGCTCGCTGGCATAACTACTGTGGTTACAGGGGATGTGGCTGCTACATATGGCCCAGAGGAAAGGGAGAATTTTGGAAGAATCCCACCCTGCATCCACAGAACCCTAAGCTGTCAGAGGCTGAATGTTGTTAATAAATACATTTTCACCAACTGGTGGCAAAGTATTTCTAAACAAGACTCAACTGTCATGCTTTGCACTGTGTAAACAGCATCTAACAGCAGTCTCCATATAGAAAATGCTGTTTCCAAAATAAAGACAACCAAAAGCTAATTTTCAGCTGTATCTATTTCGAAAATAGCGCTAATTGAAAGTTTTTAATGAATGTGTATATATGCTGATCGGCAGACTTACCCATTCATTAATTCGGAAACCACCGCCTCAGACTCGTCGCACACCTGCCTGCCAGGTGAGTATTTCAGGGACTTTATGGGGATTTTTAGGGGGTAGGAGTCTATGGGGATTCTCAGAGCTAGGCTGCAGGGAGGGGAGTCTTAAGGTCAGGCTACACGGAAGGGAGCATTAGGGTAAGGCTGCAGGGAAGGGAGTCTTAGGGTCAGACTGTGGAGAAGGGAGTCTTAAGGTAAAGCTGTGGGGAAAGGAAACTTAGGGTTAGGCTGTGGAGAAGGAAGGGTTAGGGTAATGGAAGGGTAGGGTTAGGGTAAGAATTAGGATAAGGGTTGGAGATAGAATAAATACTCACCTCTGAAATTGTCTTGGTATAAAACGGCCCTTTCTGGAAAAGGTCTGTTCTCTCATACCCATACCCATTCTCCAGCCTGCAACTGCACACGTGCCAGAGAGAGGCCACAATTAAGACTTGGGCCCCACCTCCTTGCTATGGGGCCCGGGTAGGTCTGCTTCTGCCCCTGACCATGTGTTCATGTACAAGTGTTCATATAGTATGTATATATGGTAGAATTAAATAAAAAGTTGTTAACATAACTTATTTACATCCAATTGCTAATAATGCATATGGATGTGTCTGCAGCAACATTACTACTTGCAACTTGTCTCCCTTAAACTACTTACCTTTAACAGTATATGACACCATTATCTATCTTATTATTATATTTGTTTATCCTTTAGATAAAAATTGAAAATAGATAGAAAAATATAAATTTGTTTTCATTTCCACAGTCACCCATAATGTTCAGTTTTATTACTTTATTAGAGAGCAATTCTATGCAAAAGTACTTCCCTTTGAAACATATTCCTCCTATATTGCAGCACGGAAAAACATTTGTAGATTCTAGTTGTGAATTGTGGCATAAGCTTTCACTACCAGCAGACAGACAAATCAATACTCTGTTCTTGCAGTGAGGACAAAGTTCTCTCTGGTGCAGCAGTCATACAAAATAAAGGCTGGTCATCTTCAATGAGGACAGTTTGCAGACTCTCCTTCCTACCTGTCCTTTCAGATTTAACTGCTTGTCTAAACATGGTGTGGAAAAACATAGGTCAGGGAACTCTTTAAGTCTACCTCACAGTGCAGACCCAACATTAATTTAATAGCATCCACACAAATAATCAGGTGTCCTAAAAAATGCCACCAATCAGTTGTGATTGACATTAGGTCTATTTGATAAATAGATAAAAATCCAATGAATTCTGTAGTAAAAAAAAAAACTCACTTTCATCTCCAGATGTAGGATCCTATTCTTCTAGCATTTTATATTTAATTTTGGGCTAAAGCCTATAACAGAACCTATTTACTAAAGCCTTTCATAAATGTCCTCTGGTATTCCCTATATCCATGTTTATATTGTTTCATATGTGCTTATTTTAATCTTAAAATGTAAAGCATCTTGAGGCTGATCAAGGGTTTGATAGTAAGGACAACACAGGTACAAGTATAATTTACAGATTAAAAACAAAACTATTTAGTATGTGAGATCCAAGTACTAAAGCAATGAATTTTGCGTACAAAAGAATAAAAAATAATTTGCACCCCTCACATTGCAACATGGGGGCTGCTTCAGAGTTTGGGAGTTAGGGTAAAAGAGGTGCAAGTGTACAACTCAACTAAACCATTTTACAAAGTAAGGGGCGCTAATTAATTTTAAATCTTTTGCATGCTGGGAATATACTTACATTTTGCACATAGATCTGACATACTGCATAGGTTTATGTTTAATCTATGAAATAGAGTAGAGCTAAGAAACTTCACCTCTCAATTCTAATTTTGGTTTCACTATTTAAATCAGGGTTGCAGACTTTTAACAGGAGATCTCGGAGAGAAGCTATAGATGCATGCAGGGGGCGGGGCTTAATGACACGATTTATGCCCCCTGACTAATATTTACCAGTTTTAAGCTGTAATAGGGATCGGGACAGGGCTTGCGTCATCAAGTCCATCCCTGTCCCTAGCAACACTAATATACTAGTGTTGCTAGGCAGGGGGGCAGGACTTGTGGCCGTGGTTTCCATGAAACCACGGGCCTCAAGTCACTTGCGGGAGATTTGCCGGGATACCGGGAATTTCGGGAGTCTCCCGGGAGAGTCGGCAACCCTGATTTAAATTTGCCTCCCCTTGCAGTTCAACATGGTATTGCTCAGGTCTACACTAGCACCTTAAAAAGGTGTAAGTGCAATTTTGAATCAGCCCAATGGTTTTTGCTACTTTAACCTGTTCTGCTCTTACTCTCAAACTCTGCATCTGCCCCCTTGTGTAATAATTGGATAAAAAATACCATATAAATAAAATTATTATTACTACTATTATTATTCCCATTTTAGATTAGTGCTTAATTCTCATGTAAATATATAAAGCAATACACTTGATACAGTTCTAACATTCAATGTCTATAGACTAAGAGATCCCTATAATCAGTGCTAAAGTGCAGTGTGTAGTGACAAAGGCTTCCTCACAGTTGTAAATTGATAAAATACAGTGCATTGTGTATCGAGTAAGATGCTCTCATAGCGCAGTGCTACAGTCCAGCCCTCATGTAACACTGCTGAATTTTATTGTGTAAATAAAGGGTTCCTCCTAGCAATGACTTAATGACTTGATAAAATGCAGTGCATCATTTACAGAAAAAGCATCAAATAAGAGTGATAAAGCCAGTTTGCAAAGTCGTCGTCCCCCCCCCCTGATACACCCCGCACCCACCCATTGCAGATGTTACAGTGATATAAATAGCACATTGTGATAGATAGATAGATAGATAGATAGATAGATAGATAGATAGATAGATAGATAGATATAGATAGATAGATAGATAGATAGATAGATAGATAGATAGATAGATAGATAGATAGAGATATAATTACATGTAAAAGAAAACTCAGGTAAAACTTGGGAATGAATAAAGTTAAAACAAACAACACCATTGTTTTCCTTATGAAATTCTGCATCTTTGACTACCTTCCCATTTAAAAAATTAGAGTTGCATCCATGATGGCAGACTGTAAGATGGCCCTGAAGAGGAAGGATCTCTTAGCGTGCCACAGCCTGGAGAAGAGGAAGAGCCGGAGTCCCAATAGTCACCTGGCAACATAGAGGGTATCTGAAATGTGAGTAAGAACATTATTTTGTTTTCCTTTATAAAAAAAAAAAAATTGCTTTATTTAGATAATTGATGGAGCATTTTTATTCAGTTTTACAAGGAGCCATGTTTTTAGATTGGAAAGGATCAGGCAACATTTATTATTTCTATCTAGGGATCGGGGCACATTTATTATTTCTATCTAAGGATCGGGGCACATTTATTATTTCTATCTAAAGGATCAGGCAACATTTATTATTTCTATCTATGGATCGTGACACATTTATTATTTCTATCTATGGATCGTGGCACATTTATTATTTCTATCTATGGATCGTGGCACATTTATTATTTCTATCTAAGGATTGGGGCATATTTATTATTTCAATTTAAGGATCAGGGCACATTTATTATTTCTATCTAAGGATCGGGGCACAGTTATTATTTCTATCTAAGGATCAGGGCACATTTATTATTTCTATCTAAGGATCGGGGCACATTTATTATTTCTATCCAAGGATCGGGCACATTTATTATTTCTGTCCAAGGATCGGGCACATTTATTATTTCTATTTTAGGATTGGGGCACATTTATTATTTCTATCTAAGGATCGGCCACATTTATTATTTCTATCTAAGGATGGGGCACATTTATTATCGACGATGTTATGATCTGTGGTTTTGTATGTGTGTCTACTTACCAGAGAGGACTTCTGGGAACGATCCAGTGTGAAATCGTTCCAGTGTGTACAGCAGCAGGATCTTCAGATAAACGTGAGTTGATCTTTTTATTATTGAAACATCGTTTTTATTTTGCAGTTAGTACCCAGCTTAAGTTGTTCAAACAGCACAACAATGAAACATAAAAACTCTTTATTCATACCGCTACACCTTGCCATAACATTTTGCCCTTTCCATATAGTTTATGGTAGGCACAAGAACCTTCCATACACACTTACTTCTTCTACATTTATACGTCTTTCTTTTGGAGGTCGGAGACCTTCCAGGTGTGGGGGAATAGCAGCATGTGATTTTTAGTCTGGACATTTTCTGGACATTATAGTCCACTAGATAATAATGCAAATTGTGGTGACCTTAATACTACATAAAGTATGTAGTCCCTGTGGAATAGTCAGTGTTAGTGTTGGGGAATCGTTAATGGGTTCCAATTCCTGCAGACTCTGCATCCTTGTGGCAAGTGTTTGTAGGCCTTTGCTCGAGGCCCAATCATGGTTCAGTGCAGTTGAGAAGTAAAATATATGTATAAAAATGTATAATACGAGAAGAGACAGTGGTGTAACTGCTACAGGGCCCAATAATAAAGTTCCATATAACATAGGTAAAATCCATCTCATAATGGGGAAAAAAAAGTATTGGAGATGCAATATCTAAACAGCAGAGGAGCTGTAATTGGATTACCTGATCTGCATTCTTCTTGAAAAGAGAGTGTTGAAGAGAAGAAGAGAGAACAGTAGGGAGCAGGAGCAGAGACAGGGTAAGGACATAACTTTCATTTCTTTTTTTTTTTTTTTTTAAGATATTGCCAATGATACTGTTGACATTTTATTGTAGCACAATTAAGGTCTAGAGTGTTTCATTTAGTTATTATTTCTTGGATTGGGCATTGGTCACAAGAATGCTTATTGTATTGCAGCCACAAGAATTATTTGCCAGCCATGCATATGAACTTTGTACTGTGTAGCAGTGGTGTCAGTAGGGTTGGTGTCACCTGGTGCAGTAACTCCTGGTGTCAGTTGTGGGTCCCTGTTCCGAACGGCCCTATTTCTATAAGGCCATTTGCACTGGCTGGGAAAGCGATTTCTTCTGCCTCAAAGAAGGCAAAGCAATCGATCTCCGGAGCACTGAACACAGTGCTTTGAATTATAAGTATCCCCAACCCATTCCCTAATCCTTACCCTAGCCCTCCCCCTGTATTACTCTAACCTTAACCCTCCCTTTCCCGCAGCCTGATCCTAACCCTAATCCTCCCCTTCCACTATCCTAACCCTAACCCTTCCTTCCCCAGAGCCTAATTCTTTTTTTTCTCCCTAACAAAATTAACTTTCTTCTGCCTCTACTTCGAAAAGCCACCTATCGTTGCAGGGACTCCCACCGCTGGTGTCACCCCCATGGACCGCCTACCATACAACATCTGGTAAAGTTTTTAGTACTGTTAGTGGTAAATCATAATTCCAATTATGCAATGTAATAACAATAGTAATGACATAAAGTAGCAAAATAAAAATTACACCTTTAAATTATAATAACATATGCCTAAATGTATTTATATTTACATAGTTTAAAGTTGTTCAAGATTTAAAAATGTCCCCAGCTTGATAAGGCACATCACAAAGGAAGTAGTATATTACAGGAATGTTAGATAAGCAACAAGTAAGCGAGGTGGAGGCCAATGCATAATGGAATGGGCATCCATGCACAGGTGATCATACTCTTCAACATTCAACAGCTGTGTCCAACACTGAGCTAGGTCTATATGCTGTGCTATTTTCTCTGTTTTATATAAGACCTCTTAATAAACAATTCATTTCACAATTACTTTTTTTTTATTAAATATATCAAACATGTTGGTTCTTCCAAACAATTTACAGTCTAGGAGCCAGATTTACTAAGCTGCAGGTTTGGAAAAGTAGAGCTATTGCCCATAGCAACCAATCAGATTCTAGCTGACATTCTCAAGTATGTAACACGGAAGTGAGAGCTAGAATCTGATTGGTTGCTATGGACAACATCTCCACTTTTCCAAACTTGCAGCTTAGTAAATCTGGGATTAAATGTTTACAGTGTTTCACATCTAAAACAGTTTGGTTAACAAGCCAAGGTTTATTATACTGCATAGTAAGTACCAGGGGATGCAGAGTACCATATCCAAGTTCTAACTTCTGCTGAACTTCCATGTATTTCATTGATATTGCAGCTATTTTTTCACAAAACACATACCCAGAGGGGCATTCAAATTCATATTAGCCAATCAAAATGTATTATGACCCTCAAGGCATGAGGGTAGTAAGACTTCCAACAAAGGGGCTTGGTTGAGATTACATTTAAACCTTTCCTCTTAGGCAATTTACAGCATTGGCATTCCCTCTTAAGGCCTACTTCTGTAACTTTATGCACATGGGTCAGAAAACTTGAGAATAAAACCAATACACATTGGTGTTAGTATTGCCCAGAATTTGCAGATCTATCAAGTATTTAACATCAAAATCAGAAGTCTGTATCTAGTACTAAGTTTCTTATGTAAGTGAAACCTCCTCTATGACTGTGTGTAGTGGAAAATAATGGACTTTTACATACTTATACATATATCTTTAGGCTTTCTGTGCACATCAAATATGAATAAATAAAAAACTGTTCGAACACAGAATGGAAGTTGCTCAATCAATTTATAGGTAAATGCAAACAGTTGCATGAAAGGCAAGGGTTAATCTGCTAGCCACAGAAACAAAGGAAAAAAATTGCCTCAGCAACGCTGTCATAAACCAGTAACAGACTATACTATTCTATCTGTAAAATAAAACACAGAAATGTCCGTTACACATATTTGCGCAAATATATTATAAGCCGCCAGCCACCGTCAAGGCCTTTCTGCATATGGTGGTCCTGACTCTTACAATGAGTGTCCCAATGTTGGGTCATATAAACATGTTTTTAAATTGGGAGCCAAACTTACCTTAGGATACACCCCTTAAAGCCTCCAAAATGGCTGCTGTGGAACAACACCCCCTCTCAGCTGCTGCTCCCAGACAAGCCCACAAACAGTACAAACACAGAATGGAAGTTGCTCAATCAATTTATAGGTAAATGCAAACAGGTGCATGAAAGGCAGGGGTTAATCTGCTAGCCACACAGGAAATAAAATGTCCCAGCAACACTGCCATAAATAAAAAATAGGAAAGGTTTAAAATTGCTGTTAAACAAGCTAAACAGTGTAATCTACAGATAATGAGGTTGTGGATGGTATATTGTTCAAAACATTCTTTTGTTATTAAATAAAAACCTGTGTATATCCACCTGTGCAAAAATGCTATTTCAGGATCTCTGTGTGCTCCAGTGAACTGGAGAACAACAAGTAAAATTGGTTGCTCAGCTAAATTTATTCTAATGTATATTCGCTGGAACTGTTTTACTGCTATAACTTTTTGTTTAATTCATTTACTTTAGGTCTTTATCATCTGTTTGCTCTGTTTCTATAGAAACCCAACCTGCACATCGAAAGGCAATAGCTGGAATGTTGGTATGTGATTTATTTTGGTTCTAACGTGTCCTGTGCTTCAACTTGAAATATAAATAGATATCAATACAGGGTAACAAAACCCCAGAATTTGTACCTCATGTGTCTTCAGCCATCCATTCATTGCAGCATACACCTCCCATTCACTACTATTCAGCCATACAAAGCAGATGTTCCACTTTCCTGACCTGCAAGACAATGCTGTGCCAATAAGAGTGGCATGACAAATATTTAGTCAGGAGTCTCACCTTATGATGCTGTAGAATGTTTACCCTTTATCAGCTTGTTGCATTTTAGGAACTATACAAGTTAAGTTAACTGGCAATACCATAAAGCAATGGTGACTAAGGTCCTGAGGTCCTGACCTGAAGCCGCATTTCCATAAGGTGATCTGACTGAATCACAGCAAAGGTGGGCATAGCTAATGCTGACAATGTGAGCGAACACAGAAGTATGGACGCACTGCTTCCCATCTGTGTCCATTTACATCTGACCTGCGACAGTGGAACTAGACGTTCCATTATATTTAAATGAGAAAAGTTTTTGTAAATTAAATAGTCGCAGCAGTAAGAAATATTGCCTGCGCTTATGTGATACACTTACACCATCTCAGGGGATGCGGTAAGTAATAAGCACAGGTTATTTTCAATGAGAAAATGACCCTTGTGCTTAAAGAGAATAATTGTTTATTTCAATATAATTAAATAATGAATAAAATATGTATAATTCATTCACTTATTTGTTTATTCCGTTGTTATTTATTTCTTAATTTTTTATTTTTTCATGCCAGCATAATAGTGGAATCCCGCTACTATGCTCTGTCTTTAATACCAGCTGAAAAAAGCATTTAAATGCGTTATTAAATGCTGCAAATTGAAGCACCCAAAAAAAACCATTTAAATGCTTCAGTGGCAGAGGCTTGCGGCTGTACAAGATAATATGGCTAATGCGGCTACGGTGACTGTGGAAATAACGCAACTCTGGATAGGACTTATACTCTGTATCAGGTCCCAAGTGTGTCAGGAAGATTTCCAGTGATTTGCCTGTGTATTTCTACACCTCAATAGCTAATGGTACAAAAAAACTGTTTGTTTTGATTGTAGAATAAGTGAAGGATAAAAAAGATAAGTCAAGTAAACTATATTTACACAGTGAGTTGTATGTATTTTTCAAGTAATCAATTAATATCCTTTATTAATCAATAAATTTATATCATCTAACAATACAGGATGATTTTAAATGCAGCAATCAACAATTTATGATAATAGTAATAATGTAAACATGACCAGGATATAGGTCCTGAGTGTGCAGCTAATCCGCTGGGCTTCCTTCATTAACACATTTTATGCATAGAAGGAGGGGCCCTGTCTGCATAGCAGATAACTTATTAAAAGTGTCTGTGGTAAGTTTTGTGTTTGCTCATCAAAGTAACATAGGACCAGATCCAAAGATTTGACTTTGCTGCATTCAAATCTCTGCACAGCATGCATAGGGATCTGCTATTGGATCACTGCTGTATATCTACGCATCTGTGCGAGTGCTTTGTTAACCATTCCCCTTGCACGGACAGACTTAAGACACCAATACCATACCTTACAATTTCCTTCTTGTGCAAAATTTAAAATGGTGGCGGATCAGAAGTTTGCATCAGTATCTGTATGATAGCAAGCCTATACAGCATGGTGGCTCAGTGAGTAGCTCTTGTGCCTCACAGAGTTGAGGTTGTGAGTTTGATCCCCAGACACGGGGAGTTTGTATGTTCTCCCTGTGTCTGCATGGGTTTCCTCCCGGTTCTCCGGTTTCCTCCACACCGAAAAAAAACATACTGGTAGGTTAATTGGCTGATGACTAAATTAACCCTAGTGTGTGTGTATGTGTTAGGGACCTTAGTATGTAGCTCCAATAGTAGCAGGGACTGATGTGAATGTCTAATGTTCTCTGTAAAGCGCTGCGGACAATTTGTGGCGCTGTGTAAATGAGTAGTAATTGTAATACAAAGCCCCACCCATTTGCAAGCGTAACACGTCTCCTCTGTCCGCAAGCTGCCAGAAGTCTGGATGGAGCAGATTGCGCTTTGATAGCTGTCTATTTTATTTTAGCTATGTATGTTATTTAGCATGTTAACCATGTTTTTCAATGCTGTCAGCTACATTTAATACAAAAATATATGTTTTCAAACATTTCTGTGGCAATATTTTTTCTACCACATGTTAGATTGTTATTGTAAAACCTGTGGGTAGTTTAAGGAATATTCATATTTCTATGTTCCTTTAGGGTCTTGCTGCTATTTAC
Organism: Limnodynastes dumerilii; assembly: GCA_011038615.1. Classification (NCBI taxonomy): domain Eukaryota; kingdom Metazoa; phylum Chordata; class Amphibia; order Anura; family Limnodynastidae; genus Limnodynastes; species Limnodynastes dumerilii. Next base: position 866,640 of record WWET01000212.1, on the reverse strand, counting down.
ATTGCAGACGGATAATAGAGGTAAGACATAGGTTTGATAAAAGTCTTTATCATTCTCCATTAAATGCCCCCCTGTGACTAGAATCCAGACACTCTACTGAAAGAGTAATGTTCTATGTATACTCCATACATGTAAATAAAGGTGTTACAGCTTCTTTTCAAAGATATGTGCTTTACAAGCTCCAGTTGTCAGCAAGATTGCTCATGATCAGCAGGAGGCGCTGGGACTTTGCAGATTTTTTTCACACACAGATTTCTCCTACCGCCAAGAGTCAACAGTTCTTGAATTATATTGCTGCTGAAGGGAAAACAACCTGAGGATCTGTAACCTCTGAGCCAGCAGTTCGATAACTGTCAACATTGTTTGAGGGGCTTGTTTGCATTGTTTTGCATTGCAGTTTACTTTAGCTTTGGGGCCACTGGTTTGCTCACATTCCAGCCCCCCCAATTAGTTCCCATTATTTACATTTAGCATTTCTCCTGCCGCATGTATCTGAGGCTGGTTAATATTATTCTTTTCTGGAACCTGCTTCCATATTGTTTATCTTCTGTGTGGCCTTTTTATATATTAGTGCTAGTAGTAGTTATTAAAATTTAGCAGCTTCTGAACTTTTAACCCATTTAGTAATAATAAATTACCCGCACACCTGCTACAGGTCTTACATGGAGTCTAAAGAGTTAAATATCTCCCTATAAAACCTCTAAGCAGGTGCAACATACATTGTGTGACTACTCTAGCAGTGATAAGGCTAGACAGATAGGAATACAATAAAAAAAAATGGTACAAAATGGAAGTTATTCAATTGCTTTTTCTTTTTGGGGTTTTTTTTTCAGTCCATTAGTATTTTGTTTTGTTGTTTTTGTTGGTAATGATTTTTTAAAAACTACAGTTAAGATCCACAGGAGAATTATGCATTTAATGTGTAATAACATTTGATATCTAGCTAGAAATGAAAGCAGTAAATGGAAATACTGATATAAGATAACAATTGCACAAATCTTTTATTTGCAGTACCATATGTAAGTAACATACAAATATCTATTTAGGACCTTTAGTCTATATGACAGAGGTCGTCATTTTATGGTCAACTTACAGAATAGCTGCATACACTGTATATAGGCGAATAAATGCTTTAAAGATGTTAAATTACAAAAAAAAAGAGATTCTTCTGGAGAAGATTTAGTCATCTGGATGGTCAAGATCTTGAACTATCGTTGATGGTATTGTGTGGAACACTTTACAGCTAAACCAGGGGGCACACTACAGTTATTCAATCGATCAGATATTTTCTGACTATTTTAATTTCCAGTCAGCTATGTACACACTGCACATGATTTTCGGTTGAGTGGTTCATCAGCAAATCGTTTGATCTGTAAGACAAGACATCTGTAAGGCAAGATGCGATTAAACAGATTTGTGTACTTTGCAATCATCAGGTATGATCGCTGCAGCAAACACACTTGTGCAATATCATTCCAAACACTCTTTTATTGTGTGATCGGAACAGTAATCGTTAGAAAAAACTGTAGTGTGCTTAAGAGAATTTCACATTTTGATCAAACAAATGGTTCCTAGTTTTCCTATGTATCCATGAAGGAAATTACGATTAATTATAGTCTATATAATATAAAGAATTACAAATAATTTGGTATTGGTCCCATTGATACTACAGTTCTCTATGGAAAATGACTAGACCACAAAATACACTGTATTTAATTTTGACTATTATTTTGGTTATTTGTTTGGTTTTTAAACACATGATATAAAGTTAGCAATTGATATCAGTAAGCATATCAAAGAAATTACTGCAGGCCAATAAAATGATGGCCTGAATATTTGTTTAACAATAATAATTTATTACCTAGAATAACTACATTAACGGTGAATTACCAATGATGAATACAGTTTTGATCACACATATTGGGTCTATTAAATTTCTGCCATTTTTAAACTCCAAATATTTTTGTTTGTTGTCTTAGAAATAAGCTTATAAATCAAGGCATTTTAAGGCTATAGACCCTTTGAAGAACCTGGTTAAAGCAAATGACTGAATCTCTCCCCACTGAGAAATGCACACAAGCACCTTCATGCTTACTGTAATCCAGAAATTATTCCATAAAAAATAATATGGAGGCATAAACAATTGTACCTTATCTCAACTCATAGCACTATGCTAAACATTTATTTATAGTGCAGCCTGTATGGAAATGCAACTTGTCTCTATGTCCATTTTTGTGTGCTACCAGGAATTAATTACGTTTATGTTTTCTGTCTAGTACAGCTTTTAATATCAGCTATATGTTTAATCAACCATCACCAAAACTTTGTTCAATTTAGTAGCTCTATTCACTATTTATATTACTATTTAAACTAAGGTTCAGATTTCTACCTAATAAAATATATGTACTCTGCTGCTTAGCATGTACTCACCTTCTCTTCTAAACCAAAATTATTATGCTGTAACCAAACTTGATTTAAAACACTAATATAATAATTGATTGGTTGCCTAATGGTTAAAAATTAAGATACAGAAGCTGTATTTACATTATAACCTTCTTGCACATAAAGAAATAAGTTACAGATTCCCAAGGTTCCTGTTTGAGTTAACCCATTTGCTGCCAGCGTTGCTTGAGTATGCACTTTGCAGGCTGCTTCTTGTTCACAGGTTTGGTAGTAAATGACAGATGAGCACATAAGGCTCATCCGTTTCTGCCAGGACCCCATAAAAGAGAAGGTGTGTTTAAAAAAGCGCAAAATATCCAATATTACCATAATGTGCAGAATGCATAAGCCATGATCAATCCAACCCACATAAGCACAAAACAAGCTGTAGTACTACTGGCTTATCTAGAGGGGACAAAAATCATTCTTGCCCTTGCAGAAGGAGGCAATAATGGGTTCAGGGATTTATAGTAGTTATCCTGTTAACATTTAACTAGGGCTTCTGAGGCTTCTCTGATTTTAAAATGCTTTTTCTTAAGAACCCAATCAAACAGTTTTTTTTTCCATCAATGCTGCCACTGCTCATCTTTCTATCCCTGGAGACCAGCACAAGTGTGTAATATTAAGAGGCATTGGGATTTATTTATTTATGTAAATAATACATGCATCAGTAACTGCACTGTTATTCTCTATACAGTATGCAAAAGTTGTGTGTGTTGAGACAAATACATTGTGTGTATAGATTTAAGGACACATAAAGCAAATACCAATTCTGTGTTAATATAAAGATTTAGATACCTTGTTTGCATTAATTGAATAATATTAGTTTGTATATGGCTTGTAAAATGACAGGACTTGTGTCAACTTTTTTTTCACCTGTGTAAACAAACAAATATGTGTTATCCATTTGTACTTTGTACTACTAGCTTTTTTTTTTTTACTGAAAAACCTCTTGCTTGTGGTCATTTTACAAAAGTGTATGTTGAAACTGAGGATAATTTTATAAAATTGTTGTGCATAATCCATTGCTTTATCTAACTATCGGTGCCACAATATTTCTGGTCTAAAAATGTGTATTTTCTCAAGACATTTGTATATTAACAACTTGCTTTGGCTTTTAAAAAAAATAATGAAGTTATTTTGTACCAAATAATTTAAATATCAGCTCATTTACAGCACCTAACCAATTGTGTGATTTGTATTACTTATTTTAATGTCTGTACGTATTATTATATTTTTGTTAAATAAACAAGTAAAATTATCATATATGTATTTGGTAATTTGAATTAATATGTTTTCTCAAAATTATACAGCATTTTTAATAAAAAAAAAAATATGAATAAATATTAAGAATACCTTATTAGTGCCTTTAATTTGTGACAGATGTCATTAAAAACCAGACAGATGAGACCTTGAAAATGACAACAAAAATGCAAATCTTGAGATGTAAAACCCGACCTTTCCTTTTCTTTTTTTTTTAAATAACAAATTTGCATCTATTTGCATACGATTGGTAAGTGTGAAATGTGCGGTTCTCTAGATAATGCGTATTGACTGTGTATATTTGAGGTTCATATTTGCGTTTTAGCTGTTTGCAAATATGTTTACACGTGAGAGCAGTTTATTTAGAATAGCTGCACGCTGCTGGGACAGACATAAGCACAGGTTAGATTAGAAGGAAGGTACAGGCTTTCTTTTATAGATGCATTAGCAGGCATTAACCATCCCATTTCAACGGTACACAATAGATGCGTACAACTGATCAATATAACATATTTAGTTTAATGGTTATAATGACAATCCAACTGTGTTTAACCCAGAAATATAGTTACAGTATAATTAACTAATCACAAAATACAAAATATAAGATATCATTGTTTGCAAAGGGCTATTACATTATAAGGTGTTTTAAAAAAAAGTTTCAATCTTATTTATTTTCCAGTGGTTTCAATGTGACTGAGTAGAGTCCGCTCTCCCCAGCAGCTACAGTTACTATGCCAGGAGGAGGGTGTTCCTGAGCCTTGCTTGCCATTGGCTTGTTATTAGTGGTAGGTGGGTCACCTAGATACACATTTCTATACCTGGGGCCACTCTTGCAGAGCTCTATGCAGCAGGCAGCGTGTGCTCCCATGGGCACAGGACAGGTGTAGCTCTCTGCTTTCTTTTCTAAGGTGAAATCCTCTGGCAGTAAATGGAGAGAAGTGTCTGAGGAGGGAGGGAAGGAGAGGAGGAGAGAGGAGGAGCGTAAGATCCACATCAGCTCACCCTGCTCCCTCCTGCTGCCATTTCATTTAGGGGACACAAGGCAGCTCTGCCCTGTCAAGGCTGGGCATCACCTCCTGCTCACTACCCCTTGTGTTGCTGCTGTTTTCCCCTCCCCCCACTTCTTGGAATAGTGGGCTGAATGTTTCTCTCGGGCTCTTGAGATCCAGGATGTTAGGAATTGTAAAAATGGAAGGACATGAGACTACCGACTGGAGCAACTACTACCAGGAAACCCAAGAGGTAAGAGACGAGCCCTGACATCTCGCTGGCGATCCTAAGGACTGGTGCTTTAGTGAGCACAAACTTTTTGGACGTCAGAACAATCATTTTTCAAGCGACCAAAAAACTTGCGATAGTTTAACATCGGTGTCTTAGCACAAGAGTGAATGTAGATAGAGGTGGGAGAAGATCCTGTATATTGTAGCATCAAAACGGCCCTACCTTTCATCAGAGATCTGCTTATATAGATTGTAATATACCCCCAAAAGTCATCTTTACTTTTCTCCCTTCAGATACAGGTATCCCAGACGTTACACACTGGCATTTCAGGCCTGCTTTTACTTAGAAATTTGTTGTATACTTTTCTAGATTGTGCAAGAAAAAAAATGTGTAAACAGATAAGAATCTCATTCAAGTACAAGATCATTCTTTTTTATGTGAAGACGCTTAACTTAACCTGTAATCCAATCTAGAGTTACAGTAAGTAGCAGTATTCACCTTGTATGCAAGGTATTTTCTAATCATAGGGCTCACATGTCACAATACATTTCAACTGCTAATTGTATGCTTGAATGTAATCCAATTGAACTATTAGACCTTTCTGGCGTTATTATTATTGTAGTCCTTCAAGATCTATATCATTTGGTCAATGTGATATGTGAGTTACTCTGGTGGCAGTTCAAGAGGATTGGCAAACAGATGACTCTGTTATTGCTGTGGTCCACAGTGTCCCAAAAATGACAAACTTTTCCCCACTGGAGATTTATCACCAACATTTTACTATATATCTTCCTTAAGTTTCCATTTCAATCACAACTGAGCATTAATGTTAGTGTAGAAGTCCTTCTTATAATAATATTTATTCCACGTGATTGAATCTTCAGCACCAGGACACTAGTCCTTAGTCCTCCTCAGCATATTTAAACTAATTATTGTCACAATTTATGATACTACAAAGTGTCCAGGAGTACTGTAAATAATTAGACCTCATTGTCACTCCCCCATAGTACTTAGCCCTTTATCAGAGAATCGTATTGTGTATGGTAAATGAAATACAATAGTATATACAATTTAACTCCAAAACGGAACAATGTCTAATGGACGTGTATCTGAAGTTTAAAGATTACATTGTATACTTTGGAATTAGTTGACAATAGCACATTCTATGCATATACGTATTGTTTAGCTAAAACTCAAAAATGAAAGCAGGTAACTGGATATTGTTACATCAGTGAAAAGAATTGGGCAATCTGGGCAGACAGTGTATATACTTGTATTTTTCACAACAACAGTAGCGTTTATCTGCTGCGAGTAATTTAGGTTGATGCTGACTTATTGCACCTGCCTCTATTCGATCAACTCTGCTAACAGATCATATATATATATATATATCTCATTATATCATTATACCCTATACCTTTCTAGCACCTGCTCTAGGTCAACTTATAAATAGTAGAGAGAATTTTTCCTTATGGATTTCGGAAGAGTTTATGGAGATGGAAGTAAGGTTAAATTTAATATTAAACACCAGTATGGTCAAAGGTAATTTCCATTAAGATTATTTATTTGTTATATATATATATATATATATATATATATATATATATATATATATATATATATATTTATATTTTTTTACACTGTGGGGCGACTCAGGC
>WWET01000212.1:843029-859966 GCA_011038615.1 Limnodynastes dumerilii | reverse complement strand
ATATAAAATTAAGGAACAGATGTACAATCATGCGATAGCGTTAGAATATTAGTGTTTGTTTCGCCTGTATTTAATGGGTTGCAGGTAGTAATACAATCCATAGAGAATAGTTAGGCTCGGACGGTCGCTGTGGAGCTAGCAGTCTGGGAGCATGCTTGTCTGTGTTTAGTACGTGCATGCCGACACGCTGGATCGTGTAATGCAATCTAATGCACTCCTATAATAGTGAAAGAATGCTGATGTGTTTAATGTCTTCCCAGGCGTATCCCTCCATCCCGGTCAACAACATGACCCAAGGACTGGCATCTATGAACACTTACATGACAATGAATCCCATGAGCTCCAGCAACAACATGACGTCTGGTTCCTTTAATATGTCTTATGCCAACTCGGGGCTTGCTCCTGGCCTTAGTCCCAGCGGCATGTCAGGGATGGGCGCTGGATCGGCCACTGCTATGAATGGCATGGGATCCGGGGTGCCACCCATGGGCACTGCTCTCAGCCCTACCAACATGAACGCAATGTCGGCCCAGCAAGCGTCAATGAACAGCCTGAGCCCTTACTCCAGCATGAATTCAGGAATGAGCCCGATGGCTTATGCCCCTTCCAATATCAACAGGACCAGAGACACGAAAACCTTTCGCAGAAGCTACCCCCATGCCAAGCCCCCCTACTCCTACATTTCATTGATCACTATGGCCATTCAGCAGGCCCCCAGCAAGATGCTGACCCTCAGTGAGATCTACCAGTGGATCATGGACCTGTTCCCTTACTACAGGCAGAACCAGCAGCGCTGGCAGAACTCCATCAGGCATTCCCTGTCTTTCAACGACTGCTTTGTGAAGGTGGCCAGATCTCCAGATAAACCCGGCAAGGGCTCCTACTGGACATTACACCCTGACTCCGGGAACATGTTTGAGAATGGCTGCTACCTCCGCAGGCAGAAACGGTTCAAGTGCGAGAAGCAACAAGGGGGTAAAGGAGGCCAAGATAGGAAGGACCAGTCCGGCCCCTCATCCCCCTTACACCGGGTGCATGGCAAGTCCAGCCAGATGGACAGCAATTCCTCCATATCCAACCAGTCCAACAGTCCACAGTCCCTGGAGCACAATGGTTCTGCTGGAGACATGAAGCCACAGGTAGCAGGAGGTCCCTCTCCACTGTCCTCTCACACTGTCCACTCTTCTCACTCTTTAGTCCACGAGTCCCACATCCACATGAAAGGGGATCCCCATTATTCCTTCAATCACCCGTTCTCCATCAACAATCTAATGTCTTCTTCTGAACAACAGCACAAATTGGACTTTAAAGCTTATGAACAGGCTCTGCAGCAGTATTCCTACGGTGGGGCCCTCCCCGCAATGCCTCTTGGTAGCACATCTATGCCTGGTAGAGGGACTATAGAACCTTCAGCTCTGGAACCCACATATTACCAAGGGGTCTATTCCAGACCAGTCCTAAACACATCATAATGAACATCTCCCTCCTATAGGAAAAAAAAACATTCCCCCTGTAAAACTCTTTAAGACTGTTACTATACTGACTTTCTAATACAGAGGAAAAGATAATGCATTCTTTTGTTCCAAAAAAGAGGATATTGCATATATGGGGATCTTTCGATGTAATATAAAGCACAGAGGTCAACTAAGCTGCAAAGAGTTGTATTTAAGTAAACTGTATATATTGTTAAATGTTTATCAATTTCTGGGCAAGTTTACATGTGAAAGGGTTTGGGGCAGTAATAGATATAAAGGAAATTAATTAAAGACAAATATTTCATGGCCCTTTTTATATACTCCAGGATTGAAGGACTTTTGTGCTGTGAAAAAGTTACATTTATTTTTTTTTTCTTCAAAACAGTGTCACTTCGGTGATAAGTACTGGGTCTCATATTGTTACCTGCTTATAGGAAGACAGCTCAAGTAAACATCTGGAAATAAATAAATACATTTAAAAAGCCCTGCAGATAAATGTTGTTTTAAAACCTATAAAAAAACAGAGCCCGGGTTTTTGGCAGTAATATATCTCATATTGTTAAGCTTTGGTGTAAAGAAAATAATGTCCTTTTTTTGGATTTTTTATGTTTTATAAAATTTTATTTCTGATAGTGTTAAATGAAAACTATAGGTCATTTAAGAAAAAAATACAAAAACAAACATTTTCAGAGTGGCTGGTTTAGTGTCTTATCTCTGCTGGGGTCAACCCCTATCTGGCTGTTCCCCCAAATACGACATTCATATTCCAGTGCAGGTCTTAACCCCTAGGGATCAGCTAGATTAAGGGTGTTTTCTGTGTGTTTATTTTTTTTTTTATTACATTTGAGAGGTTCTGCACAGAGGACATAGTGCTGCAGAACCTCTCCCTTCTGTGTGTTTTTTTTTTTATTACATTTTTTTTTCGTTTAGATGATTTTTTTTTCTTTATGTTTGCTTCCCGAATATCCGTAATTTATTGCATGTTTTTTCCCGCTTTTGTTTCTTATGAAATGGTTTTAAATAATGGTCCAATAAAATTACAAATTGTTTAAAATAAGCTTAATTTTATAAATGTAATTGTAATTAAAATATTTTGATTTCTAAAAAGCAAAAAAATAAAAATAAAAAAATACCAATTCAGACATGAAGAATGGTTACCTCTTTCGTGTTTTGTGGAAAGCAGTTACTATACCAATATATATATATACACAAATATTTTATACACGCACACAATATCAAGGATTTGCATAGAATAACATTTTCATTATGTTTCTATGCAGAATCATTTGTTTTGCATTGTTTTATCCTTATAAATATTTTATAATAAAGTACAGAAAAGCAATAATCAAAAAATCCATAATGTAATTTCACTTTGATTTCAATGGATTTGTGAAGGTCTGTGACAACGACATGCAAGATCACGACTGTTGTGGGATCTGGTTGATTGCCAGATCAACTTGATTTGTGAGATTTACTTTTTGAAGGAGAATCTCGCATGTAAATGGCAGCTATTACTATAGTGTGATCATAGGTAACTGGTAAACGACGCGCCGGCGTTTACTCAATTAACCAGGCATTGTCTCACGGGGAATGCGGGATGGAAATGAATTAAGGACCCTTTAATTAGGAGACAATCGTGTTCTAGAAAACCTCACACTCACACTACTATAACAGACACAGTAACCTATAAGAATCCGACGCCTCTTTAATGAATATAGTGTATTATCATATTACATTTATCTGAATAATGGACCTAACAAGATTAAACTAATTGCAATAATGGTGAATGTGCTAGAAAATATGTTACGGCAAAGGTAACTTTAATCTTGTTATCTCTCTACTACAGAGGAAAGTACCAGGAATATAGAAAGTTAAAGGAAGAATGGTAAATAGATCCAGCCTTTCCAAACTCACCAAGGGAAAGCTTACTGCAACTTGCACAAGGGATAAAGGGCATTCTCTCTCCCCTTATTCCCCTTTGTTCTATTTCTGGGACCAAGTCAACATTAGGAAAGCTGATAGAAGGTCTGCATCTGATGCTCCATCGTCATTTACTTTAAGGATTTCAAGTCTCATTTTAACCAGATGAACAATGCATTAAACCCATTCATCTTCTGTTAGCTTTGGCTCTTAAAAAGTATTGTACGAAATGTATTTGATTTTATTATCATTTTTTTTTCTAGGAAATCTTTGGTTAGAGACCATACAATGTAACCTACATGTACTGTACACTGATGATCTAATAGTGAATGTGTCTGAATGCACAGACATGCAATCCATTCTATGAACTTCCAGCGTATATTAATATAATCACGATTCTTAGTGAATAACCTCGCTGCAATGCTTCAAACTATCACTCACATTTCATCCGTCTATTGCAGGTAGGCAGAAATTACTTAAAACTAAAAAAAAAATCGAATATTGTAATAAAGCTTAATTTGACTCTTCAAAAATGTAATTCTATTTTTTAAAGTTTACTATTGCGTGTATTGCTGGTTGCTTACAAAAAAAAAAATATCCATATAGAATGATGTAGAGATTTTCTAATTGTCACCGACATCAAAGTTCAATCGTTAAATAATTAAAACAAACTAAAGAATCCAGGCAGTTATTTTAATTAGCTGAGCAGTGATCTAGTAATCTAGCAGTTTCCTTAAACAAATAATGACGCTGTTCTGAGCGGGAGGGCAGCCGAAAAGTAAGACCCAATAATCGCACATATAGTTTCATGTTATTGGAGGAAAAAGAGCATTTGTTTATCAGATAATTGTTTTATTTCTCGCTCCCACTGCCACGAGTTTTATATTTGATTTCACACTCTAGTATTGTGCTGGATATAAATGCTATTATTTATTTTAAATTTGTGTCATTTTTTTATGTGTACAAATGATGGTAAATATAAATAATTGTTGAGGTTTCTACATTCCAACCAAATACCATTGCTTTGTTGGCTATTATCACCTTGTGGTGTTCATGTTAGAATTTAGAGATTTTTTTCTTTTTATATGTCTATCTGGTATACATTTGTGTATAAAAAATTATGGCAGTGTTTTATAAATTTATTAGCTACTTCATAATCCATGATTGTGATTGGCTGATATTTTGTATCGATGGTCTTAAAGATTGTTTTACTGTTAGATGAATATTTTCTTTATCTATTTTTTCATTCTTTTAAGGTGTGTTGTATATGAGCATTGTTAAAATAGAATAGTTTTTAAAAGAAGTTATTTAATTAAAGGAGATATACTGGTGATACTCTATTTCAATTCACTCTTCCCCACATTGAGGTCTGCTGGAACCATACACTCTCCTTTTAATCTCAAGTTAACTAGTTGGAAATGGAAACATACTCTCCTTTTAATACCTGTTTAATTTACTATTTTATTTTAAAAGCTGTGATATGTTATCATATCAAAGTTGAACATCATTAATTTAACAATCAGATTTTACAGTTCAAATCAGTGTGTGTGTACATATATATGTATGATATGTGTGTGTGTGTGTGTGTGTGTTTGTGTGTATCTATGTGGACAATTTTTTTTAAAATATTTTTTCAGGTCTGGCATTATGAAGATAGACTCAAAGAGTTAGCTAAGAAATACATTGACCACACTGAGAGCGTGTCATGCCAAGTAAAAGCCATTATCGAAGCAACGAAGCCTAGGGGGGCCCACCAAGTACTAGCAGAGGTATATACTAGCCTAATGCATGCAAAAGCTGTTAAAAACAAAATATATATATATATTTCATATTTTTGTTATAGACCGCATCGCACATTTTTTTTGATGGATTTTCCAAGTTTTAAAAGTTTTGGCGGCAAAATCATTATAACGGTGCATGCGGCTGCTTGTGTGTCTAGTCCGAAGCATGCGTACTTCGTCCGCGCTAATTGTGATGGCACTGCTCAGTTTGTGATCGTGTGGTCGCGTGTAAGTTGATGTGAGTTTCGGCACCTTTTTTTCTTACAAAAAAGCACTGTATATATATATATTTCTGCACTGTTACATCATATACTGACATATACTCACCAAATCCAGGGTTGTCTTCTCTAAAACATCCACCAGCTTTTCAATTTTGGTAATAGGGCAAAATATAAAGTCATCATCCACCCACAAGACATACTTTGTGGTGACTTGGGAGATAGCCAGATTTCTACCAGCAAACCAGCCCTATAAAAAATGGATCAAATTAGATTACAGGTGGCGAACGCCAGGGTTGTAGTTCAGGTCAATAGATGATTAATGGCTGAAATGTATTAATCAGTATGATATTTAATACTACTGGAGATGAATCAACTACAATGTACACCGGAGTCCTGAACTTATCTTACAGAGTGCCGTCTGACTGCTTTTCTATATATATATATATATATATATTTCTAGAATTGTTTTTACAATCACTGTAGGCTAATTCAGACCCCCTTCCCTTGTTGACTTGGTATAATATGTTGGTTGCAGAGCGCCGATAGTTGACCTGCCTCTACTAAAGTGCCTACAGGGTTAACTAATCAATAATTTTCAAGAGGAGAGAGCGTAGACAGAGCGGAGGAGAGAGTGGGCGGGAGCAGGAGTGGGGAGAAGGTAAGGATTTCATTTTTGTTTTAACTTTACTCTCTGCAATGATTTTCTCAACATACATACAAATCTCAATGTCAGCTGTATCATTGTTGAATGTGTTATTGTCGCAGTTGCAACTTTAATCACTGCCTGTTGATGACTGTATATAGCCTTCTGTAATCAATATAAATTATAAATGTATTTTTGTGCTTACAGTCGTACATATTTATTGCAGGAGAGAACCAGCACACCACTGCTCTCAGTCACCATGTTGCTTATAGCAATCTTGACCTTTCAGAATAAAAATGTTGTCTCTGTTATAATTTAGCTTTAGTATAAGAATAATTAGGCAGCTCGGTACAGTACAGTGGAGTACAGTGACAATAGGCTCATGTAAATGACATCACAAAATGTCAATATTTCTATGTTTGGGACAATCTTAATGAAAGTGAAACATGACTGAGAAATAAACAATAGTTTAGTGTTGATTTTAGACTATATTATACTATTGTTATTTTGTGCACATTTCTTAGATGCCACTTACAATAACTTCTTATGTTTACATGCCAAGCTCCCCCTCTCCCTATATTTTCCTTTCCTGCTATTTATTTTATGCATGTGTCAGACTGTGTTGAATGAGTGAGTTTGTATGTCAATATGGCAGTGGAATTTTATAGTGTTTCCTATGTTTGTGTATGGCTGTGCATATTGCTGTCTGTCTATACCTGAGCGTAAGCATATGTAAATGCCTGTATGTCTTTCCCTTTCTCTGTTAGCTCACACAAGTCAGGGAGAGTTCACAGGTCTGAACTTTGCTCAGATTAAGGTCCCAGCCCTCTCTTTGTCACAAAGCTTTAATCAAATAGTTCCCTAAAACATCCATCTATAAAACTGAGAAATGAGAATCCCATTCTCTGTAGCCTGGGAGTGCTGTACCGCAGCCAGGTTGTGTTTAGAGAAAGGGTTAGGAAGCATATTATATAGGCTTCTTACTTAATTGCAAAGGGGATATAAATCTCATGCAAGCATTTACTTAACTGCAGCACATTTAAAGTGTTTGCTATATTTAGTATATATGATATGGTAGTTATAGCCACAAAATAATGTTACAGCTTTGTTATAATTTATTGCTGACACTCCTCCCCCTTTAGCTATTGGCTACTGTATCGTATGCATTACACCTGACCATGTGAAGTTTACATAAATGTTTCAACACACATCAAGGGTTTGGTCTGTCACATATAAATTCTGACACTGGCAGCATAGGTTACAATTGTCAAAGTTATTGATACTTTAAGTCTCAAATGCTACCTAATACCTGTGAAATAAAAATATAGAAAACAGAAACAAAACAGAATCATTTTGTAAATATTTTTTTCCAGTTTTTATACTTTTATGATTTGCGATAACATCTTCACATGAAACGTGTAATTTTAAGCATTTATATTTAACACATATAAATACCACAAATTGAATTCTTCACATCAACAAAACTGTCAAATTTAAGAAATTCGAAGCTGATGCTGCATTAATTTGACTGGTTATTTCAATATAGGGGGTCATTACATAACACCATTTCACATGCTTCTGTCTGTATGGGGTTTTCTTTTAGATCATGTTTAGTTTTCAGTTTTGAATTTATTGTTTATAGTTTAACACATATTAGATATATTAGATATTTTTTCCCCCAAAACTATTGTATAAATTAGATGTCGGAAAATTACAGGTGATGGACTTCATGGGCTGTATCCAGACTTAAGCAAGTGCTTGAGATGAGTTACTCCTGGGCTAAACCATGTTGATTGCAGGGGGATTCAAGGTAATTGTATTCTTTGCATGCAGGGATATATCTTTGAATTGCTTACTGCACACAGATACTGACCAGCTTTACTATCACACTGTTATTTAGACTTGGGATAGGAAACATCACCTCTCAACTCTAATACTGTTTGCAACAGATGAAATATGGCTCCCCTGCAATCAACATGGTTTAGCCCAGGAGTAACTAATTTCAAGCACTTACTTAAGTCTGGATCCAGCCCTATATGTGTAGATGCATTGTATAACGGTGCATATAAAAAGTGTGATGCACACATCTGTAAACACTGCTCATGTGTATACTGTCATATGAAAACTTTGTCTAGTAGATAAATTACAGTTGTACACGATCAACACTAAAGATAGAATGTAATCATCAAATACAATGAAAAACAACATTGAATTGGGTATAATTTTCCCCACTATTACTAATAACCTCCCCAATGATCCCCTCCCCCCACCCCACACAGACACACCAATAGTTATGTCCTATTAAATAAAACAAGGTTTTCCTTTAATGTATAATATTTCTACATAAATTATATTGGAAACTTTAGGCTGAGCATTATAGTACACAACTATTGTTTAGGATAGTCCATAGCTTATTATTATTTTGGCTTATACATTAAAACTTATTTTTCTGTTAATTTGTGAATAGAATTATAAATCTCTTTTAAAAAAGCTGTTGAGAAAAAAATCTTGTATTGTGGAAAGACTGTGTGTGTGCAAATATGCACATGATAACTTCTTATCATATGCCTTATGATGCTGTATGTTGTTAAAATACAAACAGAAGTTACAAAGTTAAATATATATTGCATGTAAATACCAGAGGCTTTTTTTTATGTAATTGAATCAGTGTTTTGCTAATATTTGTTTTACTGGTACAAAACATTAAAATGGTTTAAATGTCTCTGTATAGACTGTAGTGGTAGTTTTGCAGAATAACAAATTAAACACTAGATATACTGCAGCTTGTAACATACTTATGTAGAATTATTATTATTATTATTATTATTATTTTTGTAGTTGTAGAGTTGTATGTATATTTCATCATGTTATACATATATACTCACAGTGAAGTTTAAATATAAACATAGATATGGAAAAGATGCAGACATACCACTCCAAACATACAGCAAACACAAAGTAATTACAAATATTGGATGTGAAGAAGTAGACAAAAATGTTCGAGAAATGTCAAATATGTATCCAGAAGAAATATAGACTTAAATAGTCTTAACAGTCTTAACTATAGACAACTTTTTATAAATGTAATTGATGCAATCTCCTTACAGAAAATGCTGTTTCCAAAATAGAGAGAGGCAGGCTGTGGGTAGGGGAGTCTTAGGTTCAGACAGGGCTGGTGCTAGGGTATTTGGCGCTCCCCTGCAAACTTTAAATTTTCGCCTTAAAATTTAACACCAGTGACCATCCTTAGAGTAAGAGTGTAAAGCTGGGTACACACTGAAAAAATAATAAATTTTAGCAGTAAAAAGATACACTCACGTTTACCTGACTATCCTGCAGCTCTACACACTGGAACGATTTCACCCTGGATCATTCCCAGAAGTCCATTCTGGAAGGCACACATACAGAACCACAGATCTTAACATCGTTGATCTGTGTTTTTTAGGAGCTGCTAAATATTAATATCAAATGATGCAGGGCAGAATCTGACCATTCTCTGCATCGTTTGACAGTACAGACTCAAAAGATTTGAGAGCTATCTACTGATTATCCTGTGATTGCAAGGATAATCAAGTATAGATTACAAGAGAGAAGAACGCAACGCTTATTTATTCTTGGGCACCCAGAGACATTTGTATTGAGTGTTGATTGTTGAATAAAAATTCACTTTTATTGAGAAAAATGTAAAAGCGAAATCTAATAAAAAGAATAGAAAAAGTAGGAAATGTTAAAATATTTATACACTCCGACAATATCCACCTGAAACGGACTTGTATTATTGTCAATAAATTATGACTGCTGCCTAAATAATATTTGTAAATAATATTGCAGGAAATTGAGAGTTTGGATAAAAAAATACCCTATTATGTCATCCCTTATTTATTCTTCTCCATTTCCATCTTTTTTATATTTATCTATTTTTAATGCACCATTAATAAATCTTGGAAGTAGTGGAAACTATTTATTTATGTCGTATCAATGGTTGATTAAACATTGCCAAAGTATCTGCTACATTCCAAGTAGTAAAGATCGTATCCTCTTGCAGCCACAAAGGAACTAATATCAGTCAAATGATAACTTAAGGGCCTCTGTGCTAACTTCTATACAGAGCACTCGTAATTTACAACCCCTACATACACTGAGGCGTCTGGTGCATCCCGTATTATAACCCGAGCAGGCAGACAAAACAGTCATTAAATTAAATGCTAATTCCGGTGGACATGAGAAACGCTGACGCACGTTTCGATTACTATGGCAAGCTGTTTACGCTATCTACATAGCGTTACGTTATGTAGATTGCATACATGCGGTCTTTAAATATCGTATGTATGCAATATACGTAACGAAACACTATGTAGATAGCGTAAAATGGTTACTACGCATGCATAGTAGCTAAAAGCGGATATCTAGGCACGTAACTAAAAAAAAATGCGGTGTTGTGAATCTGGTCCATATCTCTTGAAGGACTATTTTTGCAGTCACATTTGCACCATTTTGTCCCAATTTTCACTACGCAGTTGTTTTTTTTATAGAAACACCACTTATTCTAAATATACTAAAGGAACAATATTGCTATGGTTTCAGATATTTCACCAAAAGCAATGAAAAAAATAAATAAAATTAGTAAAGGTTACAGCTGATGGTTAGAGCTTTGCATAAACCAGGTCAAATTAGACTTAGGAACAATAATTTAGAATAAAATGCATTGCATAATAAAAGAACAGTTATAACAGGTTAACATTGATAACGTTACCATCATAATATATAAACAACGATTTATTTTAAAGTGTTCACATACACAGGATATATAATTAATATGAACAGTTTAGCTATTTATAAAATTAAAGCTAAGAACACTTAATAAATGCTCTTGGTCAAAGTACAGGAGAGACTAGAATAATGTCATCTATATTCCTGTGTTACACATTGTCACCATTATACTTAAAAACAGAAGGGGAATGGAGTCCTAGGGTCAGGCTGTGGGGAAGGGAGTCTTAGCGTTCGGCTGTGGAGAAGGGAATTCTAGGGTCAGGCTGCAGGGAAGGGACGGTTAGGGTAATGGAAGGGGAGTGTTAGGGTTAGGGTCAGTGCTGGAAGTGAGGAAGTATGCGGGGGTATACCATACCGTCACTTCTCTCACAGATTTAATTGAAAAGCTATAAATCTCTATTCACTTCTATTATTTCTATATTTTCATACCGCCACTTCTAAATTTCCACTTCAATCACTGGTCAGGGTAATGGAAGGGAAGTGTTAAGCCTTGGAGGGACAAAAGCAATCAAATGCATAGCCAATTCAAAATTGGCTGGTATAGAAAAGGGCTGTTCTCCCCGCTTACCCAGACTCCCATGTCACATAATAATCCATAATGTACTATGGTATCTTGAAGAAGTGAGAAACTAAAAATACCCCAAACTCCTAGTCTAATGGCATGTGTACTGCATATTATGCTTAAAAAAACTTTAGTTAAATAATCCGCTGATACATTATCCTAACTATTATTAAAACATTTACTCATGTGATAATAACATTGGGCTGGATCCAGACCTTGTTAAGTGCAGGAACTTAGTTACTCCTGGGCTAAACCATGGTGATTGCAGGGGAGTCATATTTCATCTGTTGCAAACAGTATTAGAGTTGAGAGGTGATGTTTCCTATCCCAAGTCTAAATAACAGTGTGATAGTAAAGCTGGTCAGTATCTGTGTGCAGTAAGCAATTTAAAGATATATCCCTGCATGCAAAGAATACAATTATCTTGACTCCCCCTGAAATCAACATGGTTTAGCCCAGGTGTAACTAAGTTCAAGCACTTAACTAGATCTGGATCAGGCCCATTATGCAATATGTCATATCTGAATCAAATAAATTACTAATTGTCATATAAAGTGCATAAAAGTGCATAAATGTTAATTACAATGGACCTGATTCACAAATAAGAAAGAACAGAATCTCTGTGCATATTTTTAAGAATGGTTAAACTGAGCACGCCCAGAACTCAAAACTATGCACTTAAGCCATGTAATGATTCACAGATAAGAATGGCTGCTTAGGAATGATTCATGCTTGGGAATGTTCTGACTTTCGCATGTGTGACTAGAGGGGCAAGACTCTTAAAGCAAATGAGCAGCACTCTGGCTACTAATGTACAGTATGGGCGTTCCTCAAGACTTAGAATGATTAAGTTAAGAAGGCCTTGCAGAAACTAACATACATACGAACAACGATAAGAATGCCATCATTTTTACAGATCTGGGCTGTGGGTATAATTAGGAATGTTCCTAAATTCTTTCTTAAGTTTGAATCAGGTCCAATGGACCTGATCCAGATTTAAGTGTTCAATACGTACGTTAGCCGCCCCTGCACAGAAGTGTGGGCACTCCCCCTACACTCCTTTGTGTGGAATTGATTTCCATGGCCAGGACGCTACCTTAAGTATTCTGCAGGCATCTCTGTGCGTGTGGAATACCAAAATGTACATAACGGTATCTCCAAACCCTTAGTGTACAGTTGAAATAGCTATGCCCACCCACCATACATATCTCAAACACATAGGGCCAGATCCAGAGCTACGTATGCGAGCGATTTTACGCTAGCCGCTAACGTAATTTTCACATTAGTACTTACTGTGCATGCGCGCGGCAGATGTTACGCCATGTAACTCAGAGCATAAGGGCCAGTCACGTAACAACAGCATAACTACAGACGAAGGGGCGTGCCAGCCATACAACATCCGTAATTATGCTTCAGAGGTGGGTTGAGGCATTTAGAGCGTACAATATAGGCGAGCTTAGGCTCGTAAGTACATGAGGCCTATACGTACGTCAGTACTTACGATGTGTAAAGTTAAGGTAGGTTTCGGTAGGCGTAAAACGGCCAAAGTACGTACATGCAAGGGGAGTACCTAAGGGAGTGCTTAGAAGATACGCTAGCGTAAATACACTACGCTATATAACGTATCAAGCGCGTTGGTCTGGATCTACGCCATGGTGAGTAGGCCAGTCCCTCATGCGGAGGCTGAATTCCCACCATCACCATCACCCCATATAGATACCCAGCACTATAGTTAATTTCTGGGTGTTGAATGCTAAAAGAGAAACTTTTCAATGGTGAAATTAAGTCTCTTTCTCTTCCGGTCAATTTTAAGAATATCGTATGCCCCACGCCAATAGGACTTTAAGATCATGTATAACCAGGCCACATGCATCCCCGCGAATTCCTCAGCACACCAAGTGGAATGCCTAGTTAAAATACTTCCCTCTAGGTGAATGATAACAACTTCAGGGGGACCAAAAACCGTAAGAGCCCGCAACAGCAAATGAAAGAACAGCTCCCATTGTAAGCTCTGAATCCCGAACCAGGAAAGTTCCCAACTACCATGTGTGCTGCTGGTGCACCTGGCGAATGTAGCACGTCCCGCCCAGAAAACACAAGAATGGCCAACAATACACGCCTGTCTGCCATGGCACCCTCGACCTGAAAAGAATAACTGAGCCCCCAGCACCAGCAACCTAAATCTCGGCCAGTCAAAATGGAATAACGCATCCGTGATCATATTATTAACCCCCGAACCATGCCTGGTCCTAAAGTTTATATTAAGTTGCAAACATCGCAGCACCAGATAATGCAACAAACTTATAGCAGGGGAAGTACGAAGCCCACTGCCAGTTGATGGCGTGGACCACCCCAAATTGTCACAGCAGAACAAAATGTTCCACTGCCCACAACTCCACAGCGACAATTATGAAAAATAACTCCAGCACCAGCAAGTTAGCAGTGAGCCCCAACAAAATCCATTCTGTGGGCCATTTCTCCGCACATCAGTGCCCTTGATAATAAGCTCCAAATCCCACGGAAGCAGATGCGCCAGATGGTACCTGCCAAATGCAAACACCATTGAACTTGCTGAGAAATGATGACCAGACAGCTATGTCATCACATATCTCCCTAGACAACATGAAGAAATAGTGAGAGAGCTGCAAGCCCACAGTCACCGGTTTCAAGTGCCAACAGAACGGGACCCCTCAATGGTATCGATCTCGATACTCAAGTAGGCCAAACAGGTAGTAGGCCCTTCTGACCTCGCCGAAGACAGGGCCTGAGTCACTAGATGCAGCCGGACAGATGAACAGGAAATCATTAATGTAATGGGCATGGAATTGGTGTTTACCCCCAACTTGTATGCACCAGTGCAATAAAGTGCTAAACTTTTTGAAAAAAGCCCAGGAAATGGTGCAACCCCTGGGCAAACAACAATCAACGAAAAAGCCCTGAGGCATTTTATCGGAAGGACTCAGGATGTAAGGGCAGCAATCGGAAGGCGGATTCAATATCCAACTTTGCCAATAGTGCCCCTCAGCCACATGCCCACACAATTGCCAGCACCTTCTCGAAGCACTGATAGACCACTCTGCACTGCGCCGAATCGATCACGTTGCCAAATGACCCTCTGCATAAGATAAGTGTTGTATTAGCCTAAATTTACCAGGAACCTTCTTCTTGACTACACTAACTGGTGAAATGATCAAACCTGCAACAGGAGAAGAAGGGAAAGGGCCTGCGATCCTCCCTGGTCTAATCTCTTCCAAAACCTTTTGCTCTAAGACCCCCAGACACTGCCTAGCAGATTTAAGGTTAATAGGGGAAACAAAAGTGACCTGACACGTAATGGGTAACCTAAAACCAACAGTAAAACCTTGATGCAATAATTCAATGTCTTCCCTTAAGGGGTAGATGTCAAGCCATGGCGACATTGCTGACACCGGGGGACCTGGCTTTGTGGAGCACCTCTGAGTCCCTGCTGTGAACGACCCCCTCCAGATACCTGGGCATTGCAGTTCTTTGTTGGGTGTCCCGCCCCGCACCTGAGACAACATTACCTAAACCTGCAGGCTGACTCCCGTGTGCAGCGGGTGTTACTGGAGAATTGACCGGGGCTTTTTTCCTGACCAGGAAGCTTATAAAAGGGCTAGGGCACCACTGCTACTGGACCTGGGTGTGTTACTTTTGACCATACCTCCAAGTCCTTAATGCCAAATTCAATGCACCTAAGTCCCTCCTGCTTCTTCCTAAAGCCTCCATCATAATCCTTTCATGCTGCACCCTTGAAGGACCCCATTAAGTCTTGGATAAGTAGTATCTAATGGCCCTTTATTCCTCTTGGTGATTTTTTTAAATAGCACGCCACAAAAGTGCAAAACCCAGTTAACCAGTTTGGAAAGGACTTGTACGCTTCCTCTCCCATGCCCCCTTTTTCTAAGGCTGTTGTCCGTGATAGAGAACATATCTACGATCCATAATCATGTCTTTTACCAACAATGTTTTTGCATAACTTTCGATGGGATCATAGGCATAGTTTTTCTTCTCCCATGAGTCTGAAAGGCCCCACTTACTGTTGCCCCCCCCACCTAGCGACATCCGCAACAGCTTCATCATCTAGCTAGGTTTTATTTGGGAGTCCAATGAGCCCACCAAGAGCAGACCATCCGACACTGAAGGGAAAATCTTGTCGCCGGAGGTCGGTGTTAACTCACCACTCGCAAAGACATCACCCTGATCACCAGCTCTCGGTTGCAATCCTGATGTTCTTGGTATCTCGACATACGCTTGTACTGCTCCATTACAGGCCTGCACAATACCAAGGTCCTGGTTAGCCCTGCCCATCTCAGTTAAGCCCCCTTTAGAGACAGTGGGCCTGATCCAGCATTACGAAAATTCGCACGGCGAGCGAATGCGTACGTTCGACCGTGCAAATAAACATACACGCCCCTAACACTCCCATAGTAAAGTACCTGCTTACGACGCCTATACCCTACACTGGGTACGACCGTCGGCCGTACGAATTTTCGCACAAAATACGCTGAGCGTACGGGCTTAGCACGCCCATACAGTACAATTTAAATGGCTATCCCCGCCTCCCTGTAGTAAAACGGGCGCCCAGGCGACCATCGTACTGAACGCACGCCCATCGAGCGAAAAATTCGCTCACAATACGACCGCTATTCGCTCATGACGCCCGGGCGACCGGAAGCTGTCATACTGGGCATGCGCGTTGCGAATTTTTTACCGAATTTTCGCTTACGATGAGCGTACGCTCGCTTGCGGTTGTAGCTCTGGATCAGGCCCAGTGGCACTGTGCCCCAGGGGATTTCCAGTGCCTGTAGCAGAGTGGCCTGTAAATGGTGTAAAGGATATAGGCCCAACCCCCGATAGGGGTGACATCATGAGCACCATGGCAAACTGAGAAAAAGAGAAAAACAAGGGGGAAAAACACAGAGATGATAGAAAACAGAGAGACGCTATCTGTCTGTCTTTAAAGACCGCATGTACGCAATCTACGTAGCAAAATGCTATGTAGATAGCGTAAAATAGTTGCATGCGTCGTAGCTAAATTCGGAAAAATAGGGACAAATGTAAAAAAAACGGGATTGTGAATCTGGCCCTAAGTCTCTCAAATGAAACACCTAGGGACCTTCTTTACTACAGATACTGGGGAACTGCTATGAGCAAACTTTATCCCCAAATTAAAGAGCTTAAAACTGACCGTGCCTCTCCCCACCAGCAGCACTTAATTAGCATGCTTTACCCATCCTGTACAGCGGGGTTTAGGCATGCAGAAATGAAATGCCGGCCTCATTTACAGAAGTTCTTCCAACGTGTAACATATGGCATGTGCATGCGCCGTTGTTATATGTCCGTTCCGTAATTCTGAATCAGGTCCATAGTGCTTATATGGCATAGAAAAAGTGGCTGTGGTACAAGTAACAATAGTTAACAAAATGAAAAGGTAACAACGGTGTCTTACATTCAGTGTATACCCTGAAAGAAAGTTTATATGTATCAGAACAGAAAAGTGCTGGGACCTGATCCAGAGCTGCAATTCCACCTATTTTTTTAGGT
>WWET01000212.1:774519-796856 GCA_011038615.1 Limnodynastes dumerilii | reverse complement strand
ACCATACCATACAGACATTGGGGTAGATCCAGAACTACGTGTGCCGTACGTTTATTCGCGGAGCGTATTTTCGTGCACGTAAGTTTGCTACACTCCCCTCGGCACACCCCTTGCACGGACGTATTTTGTCAAGATACCCCACCCCTANTGTAACCGCTGTCATACGCACACGTATGTATGGGCTGAACGAATTTACGCAGCTAAGCACGCCCATACTGTACACTTTAAATACCACCCCCCGCCTACTTCACGTATTTCAGACGTATTTTCGAGTAACGTAAAATTGGCACGCCCACACGTAAGTATTTACGTGACACATACGTGAATGGCCCATACGTTCACAACTACGTGACGTGAATGTGCGTATTTTCTATGGTGCGCATGCGCAGTGCGTTCTAAACAGCGATTTTACGTCTCCGCCATGCGTAAAATCGCTTCGAAGCGTAGTTCTGGATCAGGCCCATTATCCTAGAAGCCACCATACAGATTGCAGAGTAACGTAAATTTGGCACGCCCACACGTAAGTATTTACGTGACACATACGTGAATGGCCCATACGTTCACAATTACGCTACGTGAATGTGCGTATTGTCTATGGTGCGCATGCGCAGTGCGTTCTAAACAGCGATTTTACGTCTCCGCCATGCGTAAAATCGCTTCGAAGCGTAGTTCTGGATCAGGCCCATTATCCTAGAAGCCACCATGCTATACAGATTGCATCCTTCTGACCGCTATACAATAAATTCAGCATCTTGTAATCACATTGCAGGTAAAAAAAATAAAAGTGAGTGAGTGTCATAAAAAACGGAAAAAATATATTTGTAACCACAATACAAATGAAGCACAGCCCTGTGTGCGTTTACTGTTATCCAGTGACACCTCCCCTACACCACACACTTGTGCATACTGCATCAGGTCTGAGCAGAATACGGGTGGATGGATATGAGATAGATAGATAGATAAATTGATAGATAGATTTATGTCACTTTCTATATTTTTATGATAGTTAGACCTCCATGAGTAGGTTTTGTTATTCTGTTTTATTATTTATAGATATTAATAACCTGTTAACTTGACCATATAATAACCTGTGTTTGCCTAAATATACTAACTGACGAGCAGCCCGACCCATTCTCATATACTCTATTGCATGGTCTCTGGTATCGTATGTGACATACTTGATTAATCTATTTTAAATTATGAAGGATTTCATGTATTGATGTGAACTGATGGCTACAGATTAATAATGTTAAACCACAATTGTGTCTTTGAGCACTGTGTTGATGTTTTTTAAGCAGACTTTCACTGAAAATGTTTGATGATATTGTAATAAAGTATATATGTATTCTGGAGCCAGTGCACTGTTTGCTGTGGCATTCTTAACATAAGTAAGTTTGGCGAGATTTACTTTGTTTCTCTTTTTGATACACATAGTGCATGGAATATGACAGTAAAAACCAGTATATAATAGTCTCTCCAACACGGTTTAAAATGGAACTTAAGTAATGGTACTTGGGAGTATACCTTGATAAATCAACTTGCATTAGTGGATGGTAATTATGCAGTTTTTAAATCGGAGCACATTGGTGTTTAGTATTCAAGTCATTTGAAACAAGCATAAATAAATATCTCCAACATCTAATAGATTAGAGACAAAACGATAACTCTTAGTGCAGATGCTATGATGGGATGGGAGTACAATTAGTGCAATTAGTATACTAAGATTCCTATGTGACTCATTTTGGGGGGACGAGTACACTAGCAATCTTATAGATACCTGTGGAATTATGCATGAAAAACTGATCATAAGACTTTTAGAGGTTTACATTTACCTATATGCAGCAACATTTTAGACTTGATATATATGTTCTTTCCTATGTAACATATGTATGCTGTGTTTTTTGTACTACAATCACTAATACCCCAGCACTATTTTCTTACCCACCCCTCGAGCTGGATCCAGACTTAAGAAGATTCATGAAATTAAGACAGGAAAGTTGCTCCTGAGCTAAACCATGGTGATTGCAGGGGAGCCATATTTCATTTGTTGCAAACAGTATTAGAGTTGAGAGGTGATGTTTCCTGGTCCAACTCTAAATAACAATGTGATAGTAAAGCTGGTCAGTATCTGTGTGCAGTAAGCAATTCAAAGATATATCCCTGCATGCAAAGAATACAATTAACTTGAAATCAACATGGTTTATCCCAGGAGTAACTTTTATCTGTTGTTTGTAAAGTTTTTGGACATTCTATTGTAAGGAGCTACTGCAGTGGGATTTTAGCGCTTCAAGTGATAAATTTTTTTTCCTCTTTACATACATTAGAATATCCATAATACAATTTATAAAAAAAAAAGTATACACAGTATACAGATATAAAAAGAGTAAAAATCACCCCAGCATTCATGCATTAACCAGTAACTAATCATGTAATTCTAGCTTTAAAATCAAATGCAGAAAGATTAGTTATCAGCCACCAGCCATTTACAAGGCTTCTTTGTTATGGTGATAACTCTAACACAGTTAGAGCCCCAACTATATGCATATGTATTTTAATTTGAGAGCAAAACTCACTGCAGAAGTCCCCAAGTCTTTAAAATAGCTACTCTGGAACAGCACCCCTTCTGAGCTGCTATCCCAGACATGCTTTCAAACAAACACACAAAATTCAATATAAAAAATCAACACAAAATCTTTTGTAGTTGTATAGCATGTTATATCGACAATGAAAATTATTCTAGGAAAATCATCAAGTGTGGTGCTAATGTGTGATCTAATTTCAACAGTGAATAATTTTTAGAAATATATATTTTTTAATATTATGTGGTTTCATGTAGCAGTTTCTCCTTCAGTGTAGGAACTGTCCCACTGGAATATTGTCTTTTCATATTTTATTATGACAACTCCCGTGATGCAGAAATAAATTGGAATTAACTTCTTTCTGATAATTTATGATGTGTAGTTAATAAAAAAAAACAAAAAACTGTAATATGCAGTAGTCTATTACTTAAACAATGTATAAAGTTTAAACCATAATTATTTGTATTATGATATGAAACAAAAAGTGTTATTGTAGATTCTCCCTTCCAAATAAAAATAAATTGTCTATGTATCTTACATAGAATACAAGATTTTCCCCAAATGGACCTTTATAAATATGGTGTTCTTCAAAATAACGCATATTTATTTAATTATAGAAAGTGTTTTTTCTAAAGTGAGCAGCGGATAGACATCAATTCTATTTACACTTTTTGGGTGTTTTTTCTTACCAGATTCTTCAGCACCACATTTTAGGGGTTATCTTAATTTCAATAGATATATCTATTTTTGTTTTCCTTTATTTCCTTGGTTTCTCATTTAAGCTGTGCACCATGATTCTTAAGCTATAGGCATTACCGTTTATAATATAAGCCATGATTGCTTATATCCATATATAGCAAAGAGGCCTTAACCATCTTACTTTCAAGAAATCTAAAACAGGTGGACAACAACCCAGCATTCACAAAACTTTCTGTTCAAATAAAATGTTGTGAGTCACCACAATCCATGCAATCTGGTTGGTTCCTCTAGGAAACACCATCTTAATGTTTACCAGTGAGGATATATACCTCAGTTCTTCCTCTTTAACATCACTGCCTTTTTTTTTTATCTCAATGGTATAATCAATATATTACCTTGACCTAATAGAATTGTCAAACTAATGAAATGTAAACTTAATTAATTGAATACTTAAAAAACTATATTAGTGTTATAAGAGATAATGTATTCTGCAATATATGGCTGTAAAAGGTCACCTCACAGATTAAAGGCCACATTACTCTTCAGACTTAAAATATAATTATAATCTACAGCACAGGTTACATTATTCCATATGTAAATATTTCAGGAACGTGTTTAAACTGTAGATAATTCTGTAAGTGAAAATATTTTACTATAATTCAACCATAAATCATGGAATAAGCCTCTTTAGTAATACATAACTTTTACTGACTTAGGGCCTAATCCAGACCTATGATGTTGCGCTGAGAGTAACAACGCTCAGCGTAACATCGATGTACTGCCCCTGACACTCCCTCTGTCCCAGCGTAATTACACACTGTTACGCCTAATTTCAGCCAGCGTAACAAGAAGTGTAATTACGCCTGGACCTGACCGTAACTAACTAGGCCTAGTTACCCTACCTGCCTACCTAACTAGGCCTCATTACCCTACCTCCCCCCGCCTTCCTTCCCTAACTGTTGCATAGTTATGGCGAGGAACGCCCCCTCAACCATAACTATGCAACAGTTAGGGATGCCCGATCCAGATTAAAGGTTTTCCTTAACTACGCTGGGCAACATCTGTCTGATGCATGCACAGATCGGCTAAACAGCCGATCTTACGCATATGCCCACCGTAACTACGGCGGCGGGCGGAGGTCTGGATCAGGCATTTAGTATCTTTTGTGTATACATTTTTTTTTTGATTTTCAAATTCAGATTAATTTCCATATTGATGTCAACCAAAAACTTAATGAAGAAAATTAAATGTATAAAAGCAGATAAACATCATTTTTGAGATTTAAATATTGTTATGTAATACAGAAATTTCAGAATAAGTTACCAGAAATATTTATTCACTGTACCATAAAAATACTTTCCATAAAACATTTTGTAAAATATAATATTAAATTAACAGGTTGATATCAGGCATGGTTTGTTTGTTAACCATTTGATAAACCTTTAATAAAGTTGTTTATAAACAAAATAATAAGCATTATGTTACTCCTTTTGTGCTGTGAGTAAAAAAATTTTTTAGGAGTGGTACAGAGCAGCTGAGATGAATTGTGGTTATCTGAGGCTCCTGTTGTAAACAACACTGTTTGTGATTTCACCAGCATCTGGTTGCATCTCAAACAGTCTGAATCAAACTTCACACCATACCAAGAAATCCACAGAAACTAAGAGTTGACTTACACCTCGATATTCTCCAAGTGACAAGGTCTCTCTATCTGCAATTTGCAACTTCCAGTCCCCAACTTGAAGCTGGCACCTCACTTGGGTGTGGTACGCCGCTGAGAACAGCCCAGTTTCCAAGAAGGGAGTAGAAGCAAATGTTCCTGTCTCGATGGAGACAGGTAAGCACCGATCCCTATTTCCCCAACCCTTATGCTAATCCTCACCCTGACCCTCCCCTTTCATTACCCTAACCCTTCCTTCCCTGCAGCCTGACCCCAACCCTCTACTTATCCGATCCATCCCCTCCCCTAACCCTAAGTCTCCCCTTCTCCAATCCCTCCCCGCAGCCTAACCCTAAGACTGAAAGGTGAGTATCAATCTATTCCCAACCCTTACCCTAATCCTTACACTAATTTCCCCTTCCATTACCCTAACCCTCCCTTTCCCGCCACCTAACTCTAAGACTCGGCATACTTACCTATTCTAAAGAAGAAGAATTGCAAAAGTCTGTCTTTTCGAAATAGAGATAGTCGCAAATCAGTTTTCAGCTGTCTTTACTTCTAAAAGACAGCTTTCGTGGCAGGGACGTCTACCGCCTTCTAAGCTCTATCCTTTCCTCGCAGCATACTCCTAAGACTACCATGCTACACTACACTGCCTCCCCTGCACTAACCTTTCAGAGTGCCAGAAACCGTTGGGTCCTGCAGTGGGTCTGCAACATAAATTTTTTGTTTCTGACATTTTTAGACACTGTCAACAATTAGCTGTCAGCTGTGTAATTTGGAAAATAAAATTTTTGCAGCGGCACACGCAACCCACCTTGCTTCAGGAGTCCATTCAAGATCATCAAAGTCATCAATCCGGTTGCCATCTGGTTGGAACCTTCTCCTGCCATGTCTATCCCAAATGTATTTCATGGTTCCCTTCCCAAGCCTCTAGTCATTAATCACTTGACTACCTTCTACAAACCTCCACTACCACTTTTGGTTTAAGATCAATTAGAAAATGAGGTCAACCAAGTTCTGAAAAGGGTACGGAGATGAAGAAGGAGCTGGGGCGAAGCTGCTGATGTCCACAATACCAAACTCATAAGAGCATTCCATAAGAAGTTCTCTACCAAACTTTCGTAGGGTGTTTGAAGCCCACCGCATCTGAGGGAATGGGATACTGACACAAGGCTGTAATAATGTCATGTGTTTTGTTTACATTTTTCCGATCACATGACCTGCTTTGATCACTCAGGAGTTTCTCGTTGCTCTCTCTCTGACTTCATCACCCAGTGTGTCCCTTGTCTATTTAAACCTCATTCACAGCTCCCTCTTTGACAGAGCTACAGCTAACTGCTGACTCCATATCCTCAAGTTTACTTGTGTGCTGTTAACTCCCTGGACCTTTGTGCTTTATTGTACCATGGTTACTCTTGTGCACTGTTCCTGTAATTCCTGTAAGTTCCTGAATTCTTGTTCCTCCTGCTGGTTTCTGGACTCCTGTTCCTGTATATTGCTGCATTGCACTCCTGCTCTGCCATTTTGCATTCATCCTGCATTTGGTTCTCTTTCCAATTCACTCAGACCACAGCACTGTCCAGAGGACCATGACCTGCTGCTGGCCTACAGCCAAGCCCATCCACACCATCAGGGGTTCTGCTGAAAACCTGATGAGTAGTTAGACTCTGCGTCTCTGTTCAGTGCAGAACATCTGGCTGGTATGGGTGCAAAGCATTACAGCCAGCTGGGGAATCAATGGCCAATAAAGTCCTGTTTCTAGGGAATTTTTATTAAAAGTAATTATTTTCTATATAAATAATATTAGAGAAATAGAAAAAAAACTTACCTGTAGAGTATGTTTTTTGCATTGACAATAAGACATTCAAGACAATAATGGTCTAGTAATAAACTTATAAACTTCATCATCTTCCTTTCTTTGCCAACAAGTATTTAATACCAGAAGCCGTTCTAACAGTTTATATAGGATATAAAAGATATAAGATATTTATATAAGAAGGTTCTAAAGGAAAAAATAGCAGATAATTAGGATATAGGATATTGGTTTTTACAAAATATAGTAATGTGTCCTTGTTCCTCGCAGTGGAATATTGGAAGTAGCCTCTTTACTGCAGTCTAATGGTCATGTGTTTCCTATAGATTGCTTTCTGGGATACAGGTAATCCAGGTATCAGAAGGTTATAAGGTTAAGGTCAGAATTTAAGGAGTCATAAATCTCCTACGTATATGAAGGGTTTAAAGAAAAGATAATATAAAAGGTCAACACCTAACACACCCAACCAAAAACAAGGACAATGGGTAACCCAAAAGATTTGTTTGCACACTTTAAAAGCTTCTTAACAGCTTTTATTGGGGGAGGAATTTCAAAATCCCACACTAAAAGTATACAGACACAACTCACTATCATGCCTTTAGACTCACAGAAATACTGCTAACAGTCTGTATGGCTTGGAAAACAGAACAGTAGATACGCATATAACAGTATAGAGATACAAGACAAAATATTAACCTTCAAAATGTATAAAACAAATTTCATCAGCATAGCTTATTTTAAGTAGAAAATAAAAGTATAAAAAACAATCTTAGTAGGTTTATTTTGGGGAAGTGGAGGTATATTTCCACCCTATCCAGCCTCAGATCCAGTCTTCTTGCTATGAGGCCAAGCGGTCAACTTCTGGCCCTGATCAAAACTAAATGATAAACCATATTGCCTTAGTATGTGAGACAGCAAATGAGATTGTCTTTGCTTTCACTGGCTACTTTTAGCATTATGAACCAGATCCACACTTCATAATGATAGCTCACTTACACACACAAGGGGCCAGATCCAGAGCTACGTTTCCATTACGTTTCCTAGCGTAGCATATTTACTATGCACTCCCCTAGGTATTCCCCTCAGTCGTACGTACTTTAGCCGTTTTATGCTTTCCAAACCCAACCTTAGCTTTTCAAAGTGTAACTCCAGTCGGCAGTAATGGCTACACGTACTAACACGCCTAAGCATGCCCATACTGTACGATTTAAATGCCTCACCCCGCCACCGAAGCGTAATTACAGGTATCATATAGCTGGCACACCTCTTCGTACGTAGTTTCGTAGTTATGACACATGACTGGCCCTTACGCTCTGAGTTACGTGACCATACGCAGTAAGTACTAATGGGCGCTTTTATGCTAGCGGCTAGCGTAAATTCACTTGCATATGTAGTTCTGGATCTACCCCGCGGTGCGTAAGTGGGCTGAATGGAATGGAGAGTGCATGCACCCTCCAGATGTTGATTTGTTAAGTTCCGTACCATGGTTGCTATGTCAGTAAAACTAAGCGGCTGTGCTTACCCTCTGCCCGCTAAGGGGATGTATGTAAAGTGTACAGTATGGGTGTCCCCACCCACTTACGAGCAGATCAGCAGTCAGATGGACCGCTGATTCGCAAGTGTGTCTTAAGGCTGCCTTATGGCAGTGTAAGTCACACTTGTTACGGACGAGAGAAGGGAGTGACAGAGGGAGTTCACTCTCCTCTCTTGTGCAGACTGACAGACCTCTGCACATACGGAAAACGTCCTATTTTCCTTAGATGCCTTGTCAACCCATGGCAAAGAAGAGACAGAAATACCTGCCACATACCTGTCCACCCTTCAGGTGAAGGCAATGATTGGAACCAAAGAGCTGTCATTAGCGTTGGGATGTCCTGCGGTGCAGGATATGAGTTGCGTCGGTCCATAGGGTTTTTTATTTTTCAAAGACCTCCCCCACAGATTAAAAGCTTGGAAGATGGGATCCTATTCAAGATGGTAAGTACTTCTTTTTATTAATTATTTTTATGCTATTTTGTTATTCATTTATTTTATGTATTTTATAATTAGCGGTATTTTTTTTTTATTATTTGGGGTACTAAATAATCATTGTTTATTTATAGGGGGGCATTACATGTTAAGTCTTTTTTTAATGGTAGGGACTAGCCCTATATTTTATTTAGTAGCTAGGAGGGGTATTACTTTGTGTTTTGTTGTAAAGGATGACCGGGCATGCTAGCACTTGTGGTTCTCCTAGCGCTAGCATGCCCTGCCATCCTTGGGCATGCTGATGACTGTAGCACTACAAGCATCAGCATGCTCTGCAGCGTTAAAAATCCACCGAAACTCAGGAAATTCAGTGGCGGTGTGAAAGCAGCCGGCCCGGGAATTTCCCGGGTTTTTGTGCGCTTAAAATTGTCTTTTTTTCAAAGTTGGAGATGTGAAAGCGGTATAAATAATAGTGTAATAGTAAAGCTGGTCAGTATCTGTGTGCAGTAAGCAATTCAAATATATATCCCTGCATGCAAAGAATACAATTAACTTGACTCCCCCTGAAATCAACATGGTTTTGCCCAGGAGTAACTTTCCTCTCTTATTTTCGATCTCTGAATCAGGGCCTAGTCTTATGTGAAGATAACATGTTAATCTTCACATAAAGCTTGAATTTACACATTTAAACAATTTTGTCAATAATTTCATACTCCAACATCTTGAATGCATAGGATGTACCCTGAAGGTACACTGGCAGTTTAATTGGTGACCACAATTTGTTCGTACAATTAATTATCTAGCTAAAGATAATAAACACGTCTGTAATTGTCATTTACATGCACACATTTCTATAGTAATGGCAGAATGACTAATATATGTCTAACATTGCTGTAGCCTATTTTACACATATAAATCAACAGATGACTTTTGTTTGGTTGATGTAGTTCATGTTTCCTTAATAACTAATAAGAAATCAATCCTCAGATGCCATGTTTCATATGCTAAGGCTTAAACAGTAGGTAAAATGTCATTTCGTTTTTTTTTGTTTTTTTTTTTATCTAAGTCCATGAATTACAAGCTTCTTTATTTGGGTATTCAATAAACCAGTCAATCTGGATATTTTATAATCCTTGAAGAGGTAACTTGATCTAAGATGCATAGTGGTAGAGTAGATGGTGATTTAGAAAGTCCAGTTGCATTTTAATCGTATATGTAAACATGGCGGTAGAAAATATGACGTTTCAAAAATCTCTGGCTACGGCTTCATATCCTTAGATGCATGAGCCTGGCGACTGGTGACATTCAAATCACTGTACGGACATTTCCAACTCCAACCTTTTTCCGCAGTACATCAACCAGTCTTTCCAATCTGCATTAAAAATAAGGAAAACAATATAAATATACATTTTACAATACTCATAGTATAGTCAGGCACACAAGCTACTTGCATTACAAAGATCATTTTTATGTACCAATTTATGCCACAAATGGGAGCTTTATGGAGGACATACTGTCTCATTGATATCCTAGCAGTTTGTTACGGGGTGTTAGGGCGTTCATCTGCCCAATGATTGAAGTAGAAACTTAAAAGTGGCGGTATGGACATTAGAAGTAGCGTTATGGACATCAGAAGTGGCGGTATAGACATTTAGAAGTGGCGGTATGGAATTTTGAAGTGGCGGTATGGACATTTAGAAGGGGCGGTATGGACATTTAGAAGTGGTGGTATGGACATTTAGAAGTGGCGGTATGGACATTTAGAAGTGTAGGTATGGACATTTAGAAGTGGCGGTATGGACATTTAGAAGGGGCGGTATGGACATTTAGAAGTGGCGGCATGGACATTTAGTAGTGGATGTATGGACATTTAAAACTGTCGATATAGACATTTAGAAGTGATGGTAAGGACATTTGAAGTGGCGGTATGGACATTTAGAAGTGATGGTAAGGACATTAGAGGTGACAGTATGGACATTTAGAAGTGGCGGAATGGACATTAGAAGTGGCGGCATAGACATTTAGAAATGGCGGTATGGACATTTAGAAGTGGCAGAATTGACATTAGAAGTGTCGGCATAAACATTTAGAAGTGATGGTAAGGACATTAGAAGTGGCGGCATAGACATTTAGACGTGATGGTAAGGACATTAGAAGTGGCGGTATGGACATTTAGAAGTGATGGTATGAACATTAGAAGTGGCAGTATGGGCATTTAGAAGTGATGGTAAGGACATTAGAAGTGGCGGTATGGACATTTAGAAGTGATGGCAAGGACATTAGAAGTGACGGTATGGACATTTAGACGTGATGGTAAGGACATTAGAAGTGGCGGTATGGACATTTAGAAGTGATGGTAAGGACATTAGAAGTGGTGGTATGGACATTTAGAAGTGATGGCAAGGACATTAGAAGTGGCGGTATGGACATTTAGAAGTGATGGTAAGGACAGTAGAAGTGGCGGTATGGGATACCAACACACACTGGCCCACTTCGAGCCCTGCATCTGCCACATTCAAAGGTTTTCTTTCTCCCAATCTTTAGATTCAACAGATAAATAGTAATGTAGGAAGATAATATTAAATAATAGATAATGCAGTTCAAGTTTCAATGATTTATGCTAATATGTATTTGGTTTAATTAATCAAAATACATATTATTAAAAAAAAATATTTAGGACTGGATCCAGACCACAACACGCTTTCCATATTTGCGGGTGCCTTAAAGCCGGAAACACGAAATTTCATATAGATCCGGCCCTCAATTATCAAAGAAATATGACAAGGATCTGCAGCGCATGATCAGGAGAGACATTGTCCATGTGTAGTTTCCTTCCTTCTTAAGAAGGAAACTACACATGGCTAGTTAAGGTAGCTATGGCATGCATAAGTGCCATAAGGTACCTAAAAATGGGGTGGGTTAGAGGCAGGATGAGCAAGTTAGGTGCGGAGCTGTCGGCACCTAACTCACCCTTAGATGTGAATACAGCCCTATGACTTAAAATATTTATTGAATCAGTCATGTACCGTACATGTGTATGTGAACTGTCATTACATATGTCAGTTTTGGTGTCTTAGGAAAACTGCTTCCACATTAACATCTTTAGAAAACCAGTACAAATATAACAAAGGTCATTTCTGTTGGAAGTCTGTAGAGATTTATAAATTGCTAAAAAAATTGTTCCACTGGACAGAATGCAGCTCGGAATGCAGCAACAGCGGAGATCATAACTCCCATGCGGGCGAAGGGAGGCTTGTATGCAGTTACCGGTACAGGACCTTACAGATTCCTTGGCACCCCCATGTAAAATTGGGATGGCATAGAAAGCTGGATACAGCAAAAGAGCTTAACCCAGCCCTTACTGTATAATTTAAATGCCCCCCTTCCGTACTCGCTGTATACAATCTACCTCACTGTCAATAAGGCTTCCAGCATGGCACCAAGCGTCAATACTGGCAATGTGAGCTAATATTTTCCAGCATCCACTGGGTCATTCTATTGCGGCAGGAAGGTGATCACAAGTAAAGTCTAAAAGATTACAAAGCAGATATAGCAATATGTCCAATAATGATTTCATCAATTTGCACTGATTTTATTCAAGTCATACAAGTTATATTATTAGATCAGTAGTTGGCTCAATATGTGTGGCCAGCAGCAGAAATAAAAGAGGTCAATCTTTATTGTCATATAACGGGTCACAGGCAGACATCCTTCTTCTCTTCAGCCAAGGCAATTCCTGATAAGAACAGTAGTAAACCAGTGTCCACATAGAGGGCCGTATGCAGACTATCGGACGTATAACACATAACGTAAAACAGTACTACGCATACGCATAGTGTATATATATATATGTTATACGTCCGGTAGTCTGCATATGGCGCAGAATATGTACTGTACTTAGATGTCCCAGGCATTCAACAAAGCAAATGAATACATATTGTAAGATAGAAATATATAGTTATATAAATACAAATTATGCTTCTTTGGGTAAATGTACATGTTAGCACGTCTATTTATTTTTTATGTGCTTTACACACAATTAAAGTTCAATGCATTCAGGGCCAGAATAACAATGGGGCTAATGGAACTACAGCCCCAGGCCTCCATCTGAAAAATAGGCCCCACACACTGCAGTGCAAAGGAAGAATGAATGGGAACTGACATCCTTCTCCAAAGCATACTATATAGTGTGGGCCCTTGATATTTTCAGCCCCAGGCCCACATGGCCCTCAATCCGACACTGATTGCATTCATAACTCCCCAGTTAACAATGGTAAAATGCTAAGGTATGAGAGCTGCTATATAAATAGTCACCTTTTGCCTAACAATTGTAACACATTAGAGCTTGTGTCAGACCTGAGGAAGATGTGCTTTTGGGCACAGCATTTATCCAAAACCGGTCTAGTCACTTTCACTGCTGTTTATCGCCTGGAGCTTTAAGAAAAGTCCGGGTTACAGAGAGGATATATGTATATGTACAGCCAGCAGCAAACCACAGCTATGCTTATGCACATGATGCCACCTAAACCCGAAGCCTTAGTGATTTATGCACAAATACATCTCATTTGCAATGGCAATGAAAGGTACAGGACTCAGTGAAGCAGGGTTGCCGACTTTTCATAGTCATAGATGTCTGTAAGGGGCGGGGCTTAATGATGCGAAGCTACATCCCTTGACTATCAATGCCCTCTCTTCTACTAGCAATGGTGGTGGGGCGTCATCAAGTCCCACCCTGCCCCTAGTAACACTAGGAATACTAGTGTTGCCAGGCAGTGGGGCTCTGCGGAAGATTTGCCAACTCTCTGGGACACCGGGAGAACTGCCCAAATTTCGGGAGTCTCTCGGATATTCCAGGACAATCGGCAACCCTGCAATAAAATCCTGTGGTTATTTCTATATGTTAGTCACTATGAAGACACAAAAGTAATATATAAGTATTATAGGAGCATATTTAGCAACAATGGACCGGAATCTGACCTCCGTGCATTTTCCATATGTATGGAAGTCTGTAATTCTGTACATGAGAGGAGAGTAAACTCCCTCTTACTTAAGAGTCCAGAACGCTACCTTAAAACACGTGTCTGCAACTGTCCGAATGCAGATCCGTGTGGTTCTGCCTACCGCTGCTCACTTACCTTGATCTGCATGCCTATCCCTGCCCCATGTGCGGGGGACTAGGCATGTGGATTAATGGTACTGCCCCCTTGCGGAAGAGGAGTTCAATTGTGGGACATCTGGCAGCTTGCAGATGACAGTATTAAATTAGGATCAGGCCCAATATTGTTTTTAAGTAAAAAATCTTGAAAATTAAATCAATGCGAAAGGAATGTTTTGAGTATTCTTGCATATGATAAAATCATCTCAAGTAAATACTAGGGACCAACTAATCTACCAGCACCATTATTTGTGGGTACTCAGCAGTTTTCAATTTTGTTTCTGAAACTACAGTGAGCTTTTGAAGCGATTCAACCCTGGCAATCACTGCAGCAGAACAGTCCTTAGGACTAAGCATTCTCTAAGGACGAAGAGAGGATTGTCAGGTAAATATAACTGCATGTTTATAGGGCACGTTATCCTGACATCATCATCTCCACTTACTAAATTCACATGACACACTGCCCCATAGGAAACAAGACTGGCAGCACCGTCACAAGAAAGACATTAATGACTGATTTCTTGGTGCTGAGGCGGTCTTACATATTGAAATGAAGAGAGAGAGAGGAAATTTACTAAGAAACGGGCAGTTTATTTTGCAGTTTCCCCCTCTCTTTCTCATTAATACATGCAGCACAAAGTAGTAACTGAAAGGGTTGCCAGCAAAATGGTGTTCACAGAAATAAATGTGTCCGCAATGCATACTGTTACCAGGGAGAGGCTTAAAATTCTTCCTAACCCTTCATTGTTTCATTGATAATGAAAACCGGCACAAATCATCTATAGCTGGTATTTGTTGTATAGCAGAGAGTGTTGCAATAGGGTATAGCAATGTTAAGAAAACATCTTAAAGAACAGTATGGCTTAACTAAAGCATGCTTTATTAAGGTGTTACTTAAAATGCATATGATATCATAGCTGAGAAGAGCATCCAGTATGCAGTCGTATTTTCTGCTTTATAAGACTTATTTCATTTTTTTCATACAGTGCAAAAACTGGTTCCATTGCATTAAACAAATTCAGAATATTTGGATACACAGGGAAAGCGAGATTCCTGTATAGTTCTATGAAACTGGATACTTGATGCTCTTCACTGAAAAACACTTGAGAACACAGTACTTTACTAATTCTATTATGTTAGGAGCTGGCTGTGTTTAAATGTTATATATGTATTTCAAAAAATGGTCATCCATGATCAATATGGAATGTGTGGTCAAGCCTGAGACAGAAGTGGAAACACATCAGAGAATAGGAGGACACAGCATATATTCTGGCAAAAAGAACATTTATTTGTAGACTGATCCTTGTTCCAAGGATCTGCTAGTAAGTTATCAAATTTATCTGTCACCTGTCATGTGACAATAACAGTTTTTCTTTCTAAACTTTATATATGAGCTGTTTTCTTTCAAGAATAAATATGAAACATTAAGGACCGGATTCACACTTAATAACGTACCTAAATATATGCATGGCGTGTGCGTCTCTTGGCATTTTTTCGTAAATTGTGCATGCGCCATCCAGATGTAACGCATGGAAACTCATTACGCATGGAGTTTAGATCTGTGCTTAATGAGATCCGTAAGAAGGATATGGGGAGTGCGTATTTTTGGAAATCCGCGCATAGAAGTGCTATATTGTGGTTTACATGGTTTCCTGTTATGGGAATACTATATTAGACGTAATCTCTGTTTAACAAAGTGGTAAAACAATTCTGTTCTCCAAGCATAAATATTTGATTATATTTGACTTGCCCAGTAGTATAGTTAATAGTGTGATCTATTGAGTACATTGTCATCACAAAACGTGCATTCATATTACAGCCCTCAATATTAATTTCTTTGCTGATTAGCCACACTGTGTTTTAAAGTTAATAGCAGCCGTGGGCTAAATGAATGACTAAACTTAAGTTTATAACTTATTTCCATATAAATTAAACTGGAGATGCCTCTAGCAGTAACAGTTTATACAAATACTTATCCCCGATAGTCCTGTGCAGATCACATGCAAATTAGATGACATCACTGGCTCTATGACAGAGGCAGATTGCTCCATACCTAGACATTATGAAGATCATACATTATGGGGCTGATCCAGAACGAGGTATTACGATGGCCGATATCGTAATTCCCCTGTCCTGTAGCATGCGCACCTTTTTACGATTTCATACCGGCTGACATACGTAACATTGTTGTACGCCAGTGGTTACGATAAAGGGTCTGCAACCCCAATTTACGATGGTCGTATCTCCTCCATAGAGGCGGAGATAGCTATGTAAATTAGGGTTCGGGGCGGGGGAAGGCACGTCACGACTATGGCCGCAGACCTAGTCGTAAATTTTAGTTTAGGAATCTGGACAGGTAAGGGTCCAGATTTTTATACCTTGAGCGGGGAGTGCAGGGGCTACACTCCGCTACGCATTTGCCTGTAATGACATTGCATGCCTGTAAGGTGCCCGTAGGTCAGGATCTGGCCCTATGTGTCTATGTATATGTATGCAGATGTATATCCTAAACCACCCCCCATCCTAATTCCATTTATTGCACTTTTGTATTGTCATCTGAAGTATATCTGTAGCTGTTTTTAGCACTCACAGCTTGGCAGATAGCTCTGTGTACATTAATTTCTTTAAGTCCATATTCATGATCTATTTTGCTTGTTTGTGATGTGTTGAGACTTATGAGTAGGGGGTAAATCCAGAACTACGTCCGTCTTCCATAGACGGACGTAATTCAATGAACAATAACTCCTGCGCATGCGTAGTAGCTATTGTACGTAATCTGCGTATTGTTTCGATACGTAGATCGCGTATGTGCGGTCTAAAATATGCAGATTACGTACAATAGCTACTACGCATGCGCAGGAGTTATTGTTCATTGAATTACGTCCGTCTATGGAAGACGGACGTAGTTCTGGATTTACCCCCTACTCATAAGTCTCAACACATCACAAACAAGCAAAATAGATCATGAATATGGACTTAAAGAAATTAATGTACACAGAGCTATCTGCCAAGCTGTGAGTGCTAAAAACAGCTACAGATATACTTCAGATGACAATACAAAAGTGCAATAAATGGAATTAGGATGGGGGGTGGTTTAGGATATACATCTGCATACATATACATAGACACATAGGGCCAGATCCTGACCTACGGGCACCTTACAGGCATGCAATGTCATTACAGGCAAATGCGTAGCGGAGTGTAGCCCCTGCACTCCCCGCTCAAGGTATAAAAATCTGGACCCTTACCTGTCCAGATTCCTAAACTAAAATTTACGACTAGGTCTGCGGCCATAGTCGTGACGTGCCTTCCCCCGCCCCGAACCCTAATTTACATAGCTATCTCCGCCTCTATGGAGGAGATACGACCATCGTAAATTGGGGTTGCAGACCCTTTATCGTAACCACTGGCGTACAACAATGTTACGTATGTCAGCCGGTATGAAATCGTAAAAAGGTGCGCATGCTACAGGACAGGGGAATTACGATATCGGCCATCGTAATACCTCGTTCTGGATCAGCCCCATAATGTATGATCTTCATAATGTCTAGGTATGGAGCAATCTGCCTCTGTCATAGAGCCAGTGATGTCATCTAATTTGCATGTGATCTGCACAGGACTATCGGGGATAAGTATTTGTATAAACTGTTACTGCTAGAGGCATCTCCAGTTTAATTTATATGGAAATAAGTTATAAACTTAAGTTTAGTCATTCATTTAGCCCACGGCTGCTATTAACTTTAAAACACAGTGTGGCTAATCAGCAAAGAAATTAATATTGAGGGCTGTAATATGAATGCACGTTTTGTGATGACAATGTACTCAATAGATCACACTATTAACTATACTACTGGGCAAGTCAAATATAATCAAATATTTATGCTTGGAGAACAGAATTGTTTTACCACTTTGTTAAACAGAGATTACGTCTAATATAGTATTCCCATAACAGGAAACCATGTAAACCACAATATAGCACTTCTATGCGCGGATTTCCAAAAATACGCACTCCCCATATCCTTCTTACGGATCTCATTAAGCACAGATCTAAACTCCATGCGTAATGAGTTTCCATGCGTTACATCTGGATGGCGCATGCACAATTTACGAAAAAATGCCAAGAGACGCACACGCCATGCATATATTTAGGTACGTTATTAAGTGTGAATCCGGTCCTTAATGTTTCATATTTATTCTTGAAAGAAAACAGCTCATATATAAAGTTTAGAAAGAAAAACTGTTATTGTCACATGACAGGTGACAGATAAATTTGATAACTTACTAGCAGATCCTTGGAACAAGGATCAGTCTACAAATAAATGTTCTTTTTGCCAGAATATATGCTGTGTCCTCCTATTCTCTGATGTGTTTCCACTTCTGTCTCAGGCTTGACCACACATTCCATATTGATCATGGATGACCATTTTTTGAAATACATATATAACATTTAAACACAGCCAGCTCCTAACATAATAGAATTAGTAAAGTACTGTGTTCTCAAGTGTTTTTCAGTGAAGAGCATCAAGTATCCAGTTTCATAGAACTATACAGGAATCTCGCTTTCCCTGTGTATCCAAATATTCTGAATTTGTTTAATGCAATGGAACCAGTTTTTGCACTGTATGAAAAAAATGAAATAAGTCTTATAAAGCAGAAAATACGACTGCATACTGGATGCTCTTCTCAGCTATGATATCATATGCATTTTAAGTAACACCTTAATAAAGCATGCTTTAGTTAAGCCATACTGTTCTTTAAGATGTTTTCTTAACATTGCTATACCCTATTGCAACACTCTCTGCTATACAACAAATACCAGCTATAGATGATTTGTGCCGGTTTTCATTATCAATGAAACAATGAAGGGTTAGGAAGAATTTTAAGCCTCTCCCTGGTAACAGTATGCATTGCGGACACATTTATTTCTGTGAACACCATTTTGCTGGCAACCCTTTCAGTTACTACTTTGTGCTGCATGTATTAATGAGAAAGAGAGGGGGAAACTGCAAAATAAACTGCCCGTTTCTTAGTAAATTTCCTCTCTCTTGCGATGATAAGCGAGCCTGGATCACTATCACTCCCCAGATTTATGCGCTGTCCATAAATAGAGCCCTATAATATTCATCAGCTATTCCCCAGAAGCCCCAATCTCTATTGTTGTTGAGCTGGATAGATCAAGCGGTCACTTCTGCTGTCAGTCCCATAGGGGTGTGGGTCCCCGCTTAGAACTGCCCTGTTTCGATAGAGCCGTTCTCTCCCAGCCATTTCGAACTGGCTGAGATATCGATTGCTTATGCTTCAATGAGTCATAGAAATCAATCCACAGAGCACCTAACACAGTGCTCCAATATGTAAGTGTAAAAACTACCCCAACATTTTCCCTAATTCTAACCCTAACCCTCCTCTTTCATTACCCTAACCCTCCCTTCTGTATAGCCTAACCCTAAGGCCCCCCTCCCCGCAGCCTGACCCTAATCCTCCCTTCCCTGCAGCCTGACCTTAACCCTCCCTTCTCCCTAGCCTGACCCTAACCCTGCCATCTCTATAGGCTAACCCTAAGGCCCCCTCCCTGCAGCCTGACCCTAACCTTCCCCTTCTATGGCCCTAACCCTAACCCTCCCTTCCTAAGAGCCTAACCCTAACCCCCCCTGTAACACTAAAAGTCTCCAGAGAGGTTACTCACTGAATGGAAAATGAATGGGTGAGTATGCAAACTCACCCATTCATAAAATAAAATAATCTAAAATGGCTGCCATTTGAAATAGAGACAGCTGAAAAGGAACTTTTTGGCTGTCTTTATTTCTAAAGGCAGACCATCGGACCAGGGACTCTCAACGGTCCTGTAGTGCGAGGTTTGGAGCTGACCCTGTGCCAAGACCTCTATTCCGCGATAACAACAGAACCGGATCTCTCTACCTTATTAGGTTATAAACCTTTTTAAAGCAAGTTAAATGGTATTCCTTATTATACTCATTTCTATATTCCACATAAGCACAGTTTTTGCTAGTATTGCATAATGTTAATATCATGTGCCCTCTGCTTCTACCAAGCACATCCTTATTGACATGTTTTGGCCTGCTTTTATGCAGTAATAAATAACATGTAAGTATGAATGCACATACAAAATGGAGGACAGCTGCCAACTTAGGCTGCCCTGTCAAAAGGGGGTCTGGGCAGCTGTCAATCCTGCACTCACAATGGTTATATTACCTCAGAAGTCTCCTCTCTGCTCTCACAAAAACAGTATGCAAGCTCTGTGCATGCATGTAATGACACATGTGCAGAAGAGATCCCAACTCTGTTGAGATTAGAACAACAAGCAGGATCCAGACTAAAGTAAGTGCTTGAAATTAGTTACTCCTGGGCTAAACCATGTTGATTGCAAGGGGAGTCAAGTTAATTGTATTCTTTGCATGCAGGGATATATCTTTGAATTGCTTACAGATGCAACAGATACTGACCAGCTTTACTATTACATTTTTATTTAGACTTGGGATAGGAAGCATCACCTCTCAACTCAAATACTGTTTGCAACAAATGAAATATGATTCCCATGCAATCAACATGGTTTAGCCCAGGATTAATTAAATTCAAGCACTTACTTAAATCTGGATCCAGCCCTACATCACTAGGCCACTTGCATTTGCCATGGGAATTGCCTATGCCAAACTCTGCAGAACTGGTAAGAACTTCCCCTTAATCTGCATTCTATCCAAACTTACACCACAGTGCGAGGCAAAAGCATTTTCAGCAACTGATATACCCACATTGTACATATTAATAAGGTAAAAAATAGCAATAACTATACTATTACTATTATCAGTGTAACTT
Source organism: Limnodynastes dumerilii (assembly GCA_011038615.1). Lineage (NCBI taxonomy): Eukaryota > Metazoa > Chordata > Amphibia > Anura > Limnodynastidae > Limnodynastes > Limnodynastes dumerilii. The sequence continues at coordinate 776,148 of WWET01000212.1, read as the reverse complement.
TCCACTAGTAGTTTGACTAGTCTGCCTACCTCTGCTTCATGTTGATGAATTAGGTAACCAAGGTTATAACTATCTGCTAAATCAAACAATAAATAAAAAAAATAAAAAAAGAAATGATCATGTAAGTGACCCTTTCTCTTCTCTAAATGAAAAAAACAAAAAAACATGACAGCTAAAGGATCACGACATTTAGCAATAAGGTTAAATTACATTTCACACACACAAATACTGCAAAGATCACAGCCATCTCAGACTCCGGAGAAGTCTGCCAACTTTTGCAAACTTGCCTTCATCTTTGAGTAGATTAGTTTTCTTAAAGTCAAATGCCTATTGAAAGTCGAACAGGCACATCACATGCCTCTGCATGCACCAACATTTCATGTATAGAAATAAAATGGGCATATAAAAATACAAACCATTAAACCTTATTACAGCTCGGTCCAATTTTTTTCTTTCCTTCAGTGTCTTTTGCCGTTGCTAATCTCTGTTACGCTTCAGTGGAATTCCATCAGTGTTTTTTTTTTGGTCTCCATGCATTTAATCCATTTTTTCATCACATCAGTTTTCATATATATTATTTATTTCTTGAACCTTTGAGTTCATATACTTGTTGTATTATTGCTATTACCTCAAATAAAGCAAGAGATTTTGTTTTTTGTTTGAGATTTAGTCTATATTTTTTCTAGTTACAATCTTTTCTAAGTAAAAGTACACTTGTGCAGGGTCTGGCTGGGCTGGGGGCACTTCCATTTGGTCAGTAAGTTGAAAGGCAGGGTTTTGATCCCCAGGCTAATATGTGCCAGTCCTCCTTCCTTTCCTATGTGTACCTTATTTTAGATGTGACATTAACTATACCCAATGCTGTGTCTACTTGTTTTCTAAATGATTAATCTTTTGTCACCCCTCTTAACGTTTTGTGCCCTCATATGGTGTACGTGGCACAATGCCCTAAGGTAGTACCAACTTAACATCACCAGTTTTAAAATGAGTAGTGTGAATTGCTTTCTGTGCTATTCACTTCAAACCACTAACCAGATAATCAGATAACACTGTGGTGGGTGCTGAACGCAGCCAGTGGACAGCATATAGTAGAACCCCAAGACAGAGAGTGCACATTGCAGGCAATAACTAGACACAATTTGCTACATACTATTATTTCACATGATTCTGTGCCACACAATAGCACATAGCATTGTGACCTATTCAGACTTATGAGGAATTACACTTTCAAAAGTTTCTGACAGGGGGATAGAGCTGAGAACACAAGTGGATGGGCTATACTATTACAATGTGTGGTATAGATATGCTCTGCATAAAGAGACTTCTGAACCAACAACCTCATAAAACTTAAGGGAGGCTCTTCTTATTAGATGCCTGTTGCTGGGAGGGGAGGGGAGGGGAGTGGTTAGTGTTGCAGAAGCTTGGTTGGATGGAATTGTAGATCCTTTAGCAAACACTGTTCCGAGATTAAATTGAAATTAAATTTTAATTTAGGATCCATTTCAAAATGTGTAGGCATAGAATTCATTAAATTGTTAGATATATAAAAAAAAGTAACTGTTTACCACATGTGACCCTGCAACTTTATCCAATGAAGAATGGTAACCATAAAAATAACCCCCCCACCCC
>WWET01000212.1:756652-773420 GCA_011038615.1 Limnodynastes dumerilii | reverse complement strand
TTATGTGCCTCCAGCAGCCTCTCCCAGTACTTCCATCATGTGCCTCCAGCCTCCCCCAGTACTCCCAGCATGTGGCTCCAACTAGGCATCGCCAGACCGCACCCCCGTTTGGTTTGGCTGGCGTCCCTGGCAAGTGCCATCCAGGCCATGGTGTAGATACGCCTCTTGCTGGGATCTAAATACTCCATGGGCCAGATTTACTAAGCTGCGAGAAAGGAAAACTGGAGATGTTGCATATAGCAACTAAACAGATTCTGGCTCTCACTTTCTTATTATATCCTGAAAAACGTCAGCTAGAATCTGATTGGTTGCTATGGGCAATATCTCCACTTTTCCTTTCCTGCAGCTTAGTATATCTGGCCCCATGAGTTCTGTGTATAAATACATTGCCAGCAGCACACAATATAGCTTGTCCTCTGCTGTCAGAGGGTATAGGTGGGGGTTCCGCTGGCAGAATACAGCTTAAAAAGCGCCCAGCTATAGAGTTTTGAGCACTGTATAAGCTATTAACTGTCTGGGATGCAGTCGCCCCCGTGAAAATGCTGTTTACGAAATAGAGACAGCTGAAAGCTAATTTCTGCCTGTCTCTATTTAGAAAATATTGCTATTTTTATGAAAGGGTGAGTATGCCGATTGCACCGACCGGACAGGTGAGTAGGAGTCCATGGGGACTTAGGGTTAGGCTGCGGGGAGGGGAGTCTAAAGCCCCATACACACTACAGCATATAAACGACAAACGACAGATAAACCACAGATATTCAAGCAGTAGATTGGCAATCAGTGTGCATACACACTACAAACGATTTTCTGTTGAGCCTTCAGTACTGAATGGCTTGATCGTTTATATTAAACTTTTTAAAAGATGCGATCAAACGAATTTGTGTACTTTACAATGATCAGGCATGATCGTTGCAGCGTACACACTTGCACGATATCGTTCAAAACACTCCTTTCACCGGTGTTTTGAACGATTGTAGTGTGTATGGGGCTTTAGGGTTAGGCTGTGGGGAGGGGAGTCTTAGGATCAGGCTGCAGGGAGGGATTTTTCAGTTTTAATAAAACAAGATGGAGGCTGACTATTTGAGGCTAGTGCATGCATTTGCTCTGCATAGCAGCCAGACTTATTAAGCATGTCAGAATAGCCAGTAAGTTAGGGATAGATTAATATGTTCTCTGCTGTTCACCCTGCAAAGCTCTAACACTTACAAACTATATTTAAAACAAGCCAACTGCTTTATAAGCCAACAGGACCAGGGGTGACAAGTTAGACCCGTGGTTAGAGTTTGCTTATAAGTCGTTTACGGCTGGAAGTTTACACATTACAACACAGTACTATTGATTTATCAGTAGCAAAATATACGGAGCATTCTTGGGTAAACGCTACAGAGGGAAATGGTCGGGAGGTGATTGTTGTGGAATATTTCAGACACAAAGCCTCTGTCTGGCAGAGTGAAATAGCTGTAAAGTCAAGACTAATATTTAGTAAGACCGAAAGCACAAACAAATTAGGTCTAGCGATCGCAGGCTTCTCCCTGAATTAAAAAAGCATATTTACATAGTATTTCAAAGTATACAACAGCCTCTCTACAGCAAACTGCTCACTTACAGATTAGAAAAGGAATATGTATTCATAAAAAGCAAAAAGGCTCTACTGGGATCTGTGGCTTAAAGACTCAACAGATAATTCTCTTAAATGTTTACTAAGCAAATTTAGAAGCGGTGAAAGATTTTGTTAAAAAGAAGTTACACTATATAATAGATAATATGCACCTTTGTCATTTTGCTTCTCTAAATGAATACAACACACTCCTTAAACATTGATACATAGGTTGTAATAACATACTAATACTACACATAGTGGTGAGCTAGAAAAATAACGCAGCCCTGGAGGAAGTTCTGCAGGTGGCCACAAATTACCACATGTGGGCGGGATCAACTATAGACAATACAAACACAAACGGAAGTGGGATTAGCATACCATATAGAGCATTCTAGTAACCACACCCAATACAGAGAGCATCTTAGTAACATCACCCAATACAGAGAGCATCTTATTGACAATCTCCCAAAACATAGAGCATGGGATGGATCCAGACTTAAGAAGGAGCTTGAAATTAAGACAGGAAAGTTACTCCTCGACAAAACCATGTTGATTTCAGGGGGGGTTGAGTTAAATGTATTCTTTGCATGCAGGGATATATCTTTGAACTGCTTACTGTACACAGATACTGACCAGCTTTACTATGACACTGTTATTTAGACTTGAGATAGGAAACATCACCTCTCAACTCTAATACTGTTTACAACAGATGAAATATGACTCCCCTGCAATCAACATGGTTTAGCCCAGGAGTAACTTTCATTTCTTAATTTCAAGCTCCTTCTTAAGTCTGGATCCAGCCCCATCTTAGTAACCATCACCCAATACAGAGAGCATCTTAGTAACCACCACCCAATACAGAGAGCATTTTAGTGACCACCCCCAATACAGTCAACACCCTTGTTCTTTTCAAACAAAAAAAGAACTTGTAAGTAATATACTCTGGAGATTTCATGTTATAACTATGACCATTCTGCCCCTTCTTGGTCCTCCATGGTCAAAGTAGTAATTAAGATATAACTGTAACTGAAAGAAATTTGATAGATACAATATTTGATAGACACAAGATACAATAACGTATGGCATACCAATATATGGTGGCCCACTTTCATCACTACTTGTACTACAAAACAAAAAGTAAATAATTATCAATTACTTTTATAGACTATTTACAATTTTTTTTGAAGACTATTATCACCTTTTTTATAGGCTGTAATATATATCATTTAAGTAATTAAACAAATAATTATTCTGCATAAATGTCTTGATGCCATAAATGTGCTCATAATTGTTTAATAAATATTTAGGATGGTGACAGATTAGCTTTATACATATGTTTAAACAAATAAATGTAGAGCTACCTGGATGTATCACTTTTTTTTATTTATCACCAATTTCTGAATTAATTTCTGATAACGACTAAATATAGTCTATAAGCATTATGTAAAGAAATATAGTTCTTATGACTGCAAAAATGTATTGTCTAAAAAATTATACTTTATTTTTAAATAGCATAATAGTAATAAAATAATTATGAACAGCTCAGTTTCAGTAACCACAAATTTTTAGTAATAACAATAACAACTACTGGTGAGTTATATATGTTCATCTAGTTGGCAAAACAAATGCAACAACAGAGGAATTCTACAAATTCTGCAAACACTGTCTCCCTAAACCAATAAATACTGATGCTGCCATTCTTATTGAGAAAATTTCCTGGCTGTGCTAGACACACCCATGGGTGTAGCCATTCCCAGGACACACCCCTTTGGTGGAACAGGACACACCCCTTTGGTGCAGCGCCTTGATAGTGCTATCACAATCTTCCTTATATTAATTTGCAAAAGTTGGCAACTATGCCCTAAACATTGTAAAATAGTTTGAAGTGTATAAAATGCAGTTTCTTAAGGATCTTATTGGCATTTGAGGATCCTACAACAGAAAATAACCTACAGGTACAGCTTCAGCTAAAAAATAATAGGAAACTTTTTTTTTTTTTCAGTAAAGTTGCTTTTTCTATTAAGGTAAATGCTACTAGTTCTTAGTGAATTGCTATGCAGGATATAGATTCTGATCACAAAATGGCTGTCTCCACTGCATGTAGGTTAAATGTCAAGTTTAGCTAAATATAACCGAGCAATTTAAGGGCTTAACAAAAAATACAACCTATTGACGAAATGTCTGCAATATAATATACACATGCAAGCAAAAGCTGGCCCCATCACATCCCATTCCCCTACTGTAAAACCTAGTAAAGCTACACTAAAAAACTGAAATGAGAATCAGGGCTACATTTTAATCAACTAAGCTAAAATAGATAACACTTTTTATGATCCTAACTTTATTACATGTGACTTTATTTGGTGCATTATTTGATGTTTATATGCTTCATAATTAAGATAGGACTATAGTATAGGATTTGTTTATTGGGAACGAAATAAAAACATATTTCAGTACATTTCAAATAAATGAAATGTGGAGATTCCACAGATCATCTTGGCAATCCCCCATCTCTTCATACATAGACAAGAGGCACTTTCTCTGTACTAAGTGGACACATTGTTCCTCTCATCCTAAATGCAGGGGAGATTGATGGAGGAGGAGGTATAATGTGACTCTGCTGACTGCCTGGGTAACTGAGAAGAGTTTTGTGTACTTTCTGCTCACCAGTATGATAATCCCTATACTTCACAGACTCCAGCAGATCCTCATCCCTCTCACACCCTAGTGCTAAATTCTTTGTGCTTTCTATGAGCTTCCTATACTGATTCTTCTCAGCAGCAGAATACTTGTCACAGCTGTGTTAGGAAAAGTTAACCAGGTTTTAACCTACTCCCCCCTCCACCTCGTCTTGATGTGTCTTTGCCAAGCTGTATCCACTTCACACTCAGCTGACGTGTCTCAGAGTCACTATTCTACTGTCCTGTATGTTAGAGGCGCCCTTAAAACAGATGTTTCAGTGTGTTTGTGCATCTCAGACCCAAAGGCAGGAGCCTGGCATATAAAAGGCAGCTACATTTTTGTGTCTTACTGTTATTGTGTAAGTTTGACGGTGGGTGGGCTTTGTTTTACTCTGTGTGTTTTAGGGGCCAGTGGAACTTGCAGAGTATTTGAGAGCTGTCACTACTTTCAATACCCTGGAGAGATTTGCATTGCTTAGTAATCCTGAACTGCCAAACAGGGGTAACATTTAGTTTCTTACATTTTGCACCTATAAATGTTAACCATTTAAAACCTTACTTTGCTGCTCATCCTTTCATTATTACAAATAATAAACTGCTCATCTGTGTCAGTCTAGAGAATATAGGCTATTAAGACACTATTTCTGTAAAAACCTATGGCTGTCTGTTTAGTGCCTTTCATCTTATTTCACTCCTAGTACTGTTTAATTGGTGATTAACTCAATGAATTTTGCAGATCATCTAATGCTTACCAACCAGGTAAATTCAAGAAATGTGGATTTAATTCAGCATATATTAAATTCTAAAAAGCTAGAAACCTGTACATTAAAAGAAGTATAACTTCAGTACTATATGAGTGGTGAATGATTGAGGAATCAACTGCACTTGAAAGTAAAATGAAAAAGCCAACTAATTCAATGGGCAACCGAGTACTTGTTTGGTGGATACGGGATTTTATTAATATATTAATTAATTTTTGTTTAAAAAAAAAAATGTGCTCATATTTACTTAAAGGAGAAGTATACCTGTCATTGAGATGGATCCAGACTTAAGAAGGAGCTTGAAATTAAGGGCCGGATTCAGAGCTCCAGCCGCAATGCAATTGAGGCCGGAGTTCTGCGAAAAGTGCCACTGCGCATGCGCAGTAATTTTGGAACGTAATCTACGTTACTTCTTGCAACGTAGAGAGGAAAGTTACTCCTGGGCAAAACCATGATGATTGCAGGGGGAGTCAAGTTAATTGTATTCTTATCATGCAGGGATATATCTTTGAATTGCTTACTGTTCATAGATACTGACCAGCTTTACTATTACACTGTTATTTAGACTTGGGCCAGGAAACATCACTTCTCAACTCTAATACTGTTTGCAACAGGTGAAATATGACTCCCCTGAAATCAACATGGTTTAGCCCAGGAGTAACTTTCCTTTCTTAGGACCTGATTCACACTTAAGAATCTTCTTAAAATAAGAACTTAAAGTCACACCTGGGCTAAACCATGTTGATTGCAGGGGAGTCATATTTCATCTGTTGCAAACAGTACTAGTGTTGAGAGGTGATATTTCCCAGCCCAAGTCTAAATAACAGTGTGATAGTAAAGCTGGTCAGTATCTGTGTGCAGTAAGCAATTCAAAGATATATCCCTGCATGCAAAGAATACAATTAATTAAATTCCCCCTGCAATCAACATGGTTTTCCCCAGGAGTGACTTTAAGTTCTTATTTTAGGAAGATTCTTAAGTGTGAATCAGGTCCTTAATTTCAAGCTCCTTCTTAAGTCAGGATCCAGCCCATTATATCTAATCCTCCTGAGACCCTGGAGGTTAGAAAAACTGAACTATTTATCAGGAGATGATTCAAATTCATTACAATTTGAGATTAAAAATAGACCCATGAAAAACACATGCAACACGAATCTATATGCAGCTAATCACATCGGGTCGGATCTAGAACTAATAAAGAAAGCTGACTTACATAAGCAATGTACGCAACTCAGTACTGCGCATGCAGGTAACCAGAATCAGAAGTTTCATTTCATCAAACCCCTACCTAAGGTCTTTCAAGTACTTTGTTAATATTGCTATGCATTATATTATGATCAAGACACATTTTAGTGGATGCAGGAAATGGTGTCTCCCCGGTAGCAAAAAAAACCCCTTGTTTTTGGTTACAATAAATTACATGGTAAAAGTGTTTTCCCTCAACTGATAAAACAAGGTGCAGTAATCAGACTACACATACACATTAAGTCCAAACTCCAGAGTCAGCTCTTCTGTAAGACCTCCTCTTCTATACTGGTATTAAACATAGTTCATTTTAGGTGAAACATTACACCCTGTAAAACAACACTAATACCCCTTTCACATCACCACGAAATACCCGGGATTTTGACGAAATGAAAGCAGCATCAATAATGTATTATTCAAATTATTATGTCACAATGCCATATATAATTAGAATTAAAGGTTTTATTCCAGTACCAAAGGCAATTAAATATTGTGGCAACCCTGGAAATGCCATACAAATGTAGATACAGATTCTAATAAGAACATCTATATACAGCTCCATTTATATCTGAGCTTAAGCATTGTGTTCACTGTGCACCCTGAAACAGCATGTAGTTGCTGCTGTGGCAATGTCTATTCCACACTGATCCAGTGGACAGTTTTCTAATAAAGAATATTTGTATGTCAGAAAGGGTGCAATGTAGAGTTTTCCTATTTCAACAAGGTACCAGATCCCAATGCTATTAAGGTTAGGCTGAGGTAAGTGGATGGTTAAGCTCTGGAGGGGGGGGGGGGGTTAGGTTGTAGGACGTGGATGGGTTATGGATGGTTATGGTTAGGGGAGGGTCAAAGTTAGGCTGTGAGATGAGGATTGTTAGGATTAAATGTTAGGTTATAGGAAGGAGATGGTTAGCGTTAGGATGAAGAAAAAAGTACCTGTAGCATTTGGACTAGCATTTAGACACAGCAGTCTTGGGAACAACACTGTCTCATTGGAAACTACAGAAAACGGACGGCGGTTGTGGCTTCACTGCTGCAAAGTGATTTGTCAAATTACAGATCATCGGAGCAGCAAACTACTCCCACTGAAACAATGAGCTGTACGAAGCTGTATGATAAATTGGTGTTGAATAGAACAGATCTTCAAGAGTCTCCCTGTTGATCATAAATCTTTATACCTGTTCAGAATGTAATCAAGGTATTCTGTAATATTGCTCATTCATATCCTTGGAAATAAAGGTATAGGAGATCTCCCCCTTTATATAAATCTCTTAACATGTTTTCCATTTATTTTAATCACAGACAGTAAAAACTCCATGGCAATACATGTAAAATTATATTAGAATTTTAGTTGTTTGTGGTGTCTTAGAATTATTATATGTATCTCCTTATACATTACTGTCACTACATGATCATTCTAATCATTGTTTATTCCACTAGAGAGAAAAGAGAAAATCTACTTTAATTTAGTATCAGAAGTAAGCTGCAATACTGTGGATCGGCAGTGACATAAGTGATGATGAGGATCAACATTGATTTTTTTATACATCAGAAACATTATGGGCCGGTTCATATCTAAGAAATCCAGTGGAATTCCATACGCTAGGTACGGAAGTCAGCTGAATATTGATACTGTGTCTGCCCTGCTCTCCTATGTGCAGTAATATGAATCAGAAATCCATATGTTAGCCTCCATTGTGAAGGCTACCTACAGAATTTCTAAGTAAATCAGGATAAGACTCTTTATATCTTGCTTATGGTATATGTGTTGGCCAGAGGTGACTGTTCCTTTTAAAATCTGTGCTATATATTTCCTTACGCAATTAAAGGAAATTCCATGTGATTGATAAGTTAGGTCTCCCAGGCAGTATTCTTTCTATTGGATATGACAGGAGAGTTGCTCAGGGGACTTACTTGTGAATTTTCTCTTCCATTTCCTGTTGACAAGCAGTTGCTCTGCGCAGAGATTCCTTTAGTTCAGAATTCTGATTTTGGGTTTCATGCAGCTGGTATCCCAACTCTTGAATCTGCTGCTGAGTTATTTTAAGCAGCTCTGCCCGGTTTCCCAAAGCTTCATCATAAAGAGTCAATGCTCTAGAGAACTGCTCCTTTAGATCTACTTCTTGAGACAAGGATTGGTGCAAGCTGTAGAAAGACAATGTACACAGTCTGTGAGTTGTAAAAGATCCATACCAGTTTATAAATGTTTCCCATGATTAAATAAGGCATCCCAACTATACTGCAGAGGAAAAATCATGTCTCACTTTGTGTGTTTGATTAGAGCAGTCAAGTTAAACACAAAGGGCTGGATCCAGAACAACGTCTGTCGCCCATCATATGTCCGTCAGACGCCGAAAATAGCTAGTGCGCATACGTAGTAACTAATTTACGCAATCTACGTATCGTTTTGTTACATAGATTGCGTATTTGCAGTCTTAAAGACCGCATATACGCAATCTACGTAACGAAACGATACATAGATTACGTAAATTAGTTACTATGCATGCACAGTAGCTATTTTCGCAATCTGATGGACGTATTATGGGCGATGGACGTTGTTCTGGATCCAGCCTAAAGCCACATACATTCATGGCCAATAAAATAATGAAATTGTATATATAGCTAGGGGGGAAGGGGTTAGTGTCCTATATAAATTATGATTCATGATGTAAATGCTGTTAAATAGTTTTGTGCTAAATACATAATAATGGCTATATTTTTTGCATCACAACATGGTTAATCCGAGAGCAAGTCTGCATCTTTATTTGTTCATAACTTGTAAGTCTACAATACAGTACAGTACAATAATGAGATCTAATACAAATCAGCTTGTGAAGATGCTGACTGATCCTCCTCCATGATATGATTGTGATGTGCTGGGACAGCAGTGCAAGAAAATAATATAAAGCCAGTCCCCCCACTCCCCATTCCACTTAAGGTAACAATCAGATATTTGGGGGAGTTCTCTGCAGGAGAACCTGCGACCCTCTAATTTTTTGCATTATATATCAAGTCACTTACCACAGTACAATAACGGTGCTGTTATTGCGACTGAAGTGTCATTTGATCATCTATTCAATTTCAATAGTGAGTACTAGTAATAGAGTGCATATGACCTAGTGATAAATACGTGGTGGGAGCCCTGTAGCTTTACAATGAAAGAGTGCTGGACAATAAGATCATACAAATCATGTATAAGACATAAACAGAGAGACCAATAACAATAATGGTGGTTATAAAAAGATCTTATTTGAGCACCCTCTAAAATTAGACATAGCTGTCTGGATAAGCAGGATGGGCAATACACTGATAAGTGTGAATTTATGACAAAGGTCTACTTTTAATAATGGCCACAATTCTTAGAATATCCTTTATTGGTGGTAGACTATATCATTCTATGTGAAGTAGGGAAAACTTCCAATAGCGAAGGTAAAAATAACTAGTAAGGACATGGCCATTGAAAACAATGTGTATCACTGTGTTTCCTAACTTTTGAATCATGTTACCCAATTATACAATCACTCATTGCAACACAGTTCAGTGTCCAAATCTGCAGGTTAAATAATAAACTGGCCGCACTTCCTTACCCTGTGCCCTGTCCTAGTTGGTCTCTTTCCTCCCACATATAGTTTATAATTCCTAAGCATCACATGCAACATGGTATGTTACATGTTTATCAGGCGCGTAATGGTATTTACTTATAGTTTTTAAGACAGTAAAAGATAAGGAACTAAGTGTAATATATTATCCATGAGTATATTCAAAAACTGCTACCAAATTATTTTATAACAATTGTTCATTGTTCCATGGCTATGATTTAAGAATAACGGACTGTATTCACACTTACGAGGAAAATAAGTACGCACGTATTTGCAAAAATACGCACCTAAGTGGCAAGGCAACTCCGATTACACTCCCCTTGCACTTATGGACTTTAGCAGACTTCCTCCACCATAAGGCAACCTTAACTCTCCATGCGTATATTGTGCTTAAGTTGCCTAGGTACGTGCGTACAACCTTAACCGCCTCTTAATAGGCCATTTAAATACCTCCCACCACCCACTTTAATGTAACTTCCTACTTATGAAGGACTGCCACGCCCCTCCGTACGTATCTCACTAAGCACAGATTTAAAGTCCGTGCCTAATGGATTTCCATGCTGATATCCTACGCAGCGTGTGTAAAAAAAAGTTACTACGTGTGCGCAGTTTAACCAATCCTAAAAATACGCGCAGAGAAAGCAGCACTTTCTTAAGAGCGCATACGGTCCAGTATGTAGAAAATGTTTTCCATAACATAAATTATGTAATCAAAATACACAAATGATGAAGATTGTTGGATTTATGGCTAGATAGGACATTTATACAGGTCAAGCAAGTCCAAAGCGACTTCTAATGGAGAATTCATTAATAAACAAGCAATGCAATTGAGGCCGGAGTTCTGCGAAAAGTGCTACTGCGCATGCGCAGTAATTTTGGAACGTAATCTACGTTACTTCTTGCAACGTAGATTGCGTACATGCGGTCTTTAAAACTTTTGGCACAGATTTAAGCTTCGCAGGGGGGAGCCGAACACCGTAGTACCAGCCATGAGCACAGCAAAGGTAAGTAAGTGAAGGGTAAAAGTTGGGAAATAGGGTTAGTAATAAAGCTGGACACATATATATGGGACTGTATAAAAGCCTGGACACATATAAACATAAGGGGGCAATAATAAAGGCTGGACATACAGATAATTTTGCACCAAGCACTTTATTTTGGGAAAGAATTGTTATGGAATATTTCCAATATTCACTTTATGTTAATGTATAAGGCGTTCCACCATGGAGGCAGCCGTAAAACAAAGGATGGTGGTTCAGACTCCTAAAAAGGCGTGTACGCAATCTACGTTGCAAGAAGTAACGTAGCTTACGTTCCAAAATTACTGCGCATGCGCAGTAACACTTTTCGCAGAACTCCGGCCTCAATTGCATTGCGGCCGGAGCTCTGAATCCGGCCCCAAGTCACTAATTAATAAACAACAAAACATTTCAATGAGCAAACTATTACTTGACACACCAAAAAACTGTTGTTGAGGTCCCCCATTGATGGGATTCTTTATAGGTGAATAAGCAAATTAAACACAGAATGGAAGTTGCTCAATCAATTTATAGGTATATGGGAACAGGTGCATGAATAAGCCAATTAGGAATAGAAAATTGTATGCCAAATGCCTCTATATTTTTTTTGTTGGACAGAAAGCATGGCGTCAATCAGTCCTGACCTATAACAACAACCAATACCAACAACTGGGGCGCACATACGTAAAAAATAATAAAAACAAGCTTATTCAACAGATATGGGGCAGCCATGTGTCAGATTGAGACTGATGAGGCTCTCAGTGGCGAGTGTGGGTCCCCGTTACGAATGGCCCTATTTCAATAGGCTGGCTGGGATATTGATTGCTTATGCCTGATGATGAGGAATAGCATTCGCTCCCTGGAATACCAAAACATGGTGCTCCGAAATGTAAGTAAGTATACTCAACCCAGCCTAACCCTAAGTCTTCCCCCCCACAGCCTAACCCTAAGTCTTCCCCCCCACAGCCTAACCCTAAAGCCCCCCACAGCCTAACCCTAAGTCTCCCCCCCTGCAGCCTAATCCTAGGTTTCTCTATAGCAAGTGGCCACTCTCCATTGCACCATTATGTCACTCCCTTTATAAGTTTAATACACTTGTAACTCCCAATTAATGGGGGGGATGGTTAAGGATTCCCACTCCCTCATTGCCTCTACTCGAATCTTCTACACAAAGTGGTGGGATATGACTCAAAAATTAAATCACCACACTAAGCCTTTCAAAAACAAATCACACACACAGCAGCAGTGGGGCATAGGCTAAATTATATTTATTACAGGGAAAATGAATGGATAGTGCAGATTAAATGAAAGGGGGTTGATTAATAATAATAATAATAAACCGTGATTAATGCAATAAACAGTACTGGCAATATATGAATAATATGGACCCACAAAGAAATCTGGCAGGTGTACTTCTCTTCTATCACAACTGCTGCCCCAAGGAGGTTCTGATACCTCCAAAAAGAACAACTATATAAAAAATGGGGGTAGGTGAGGCTTGAAGGGGCTGATGTACCATAAATATAATGCAAAGTGTGGGTAAAACTAATAAAAGTGATGTTCTAAAACTTAAATCTGTGGATTACTCTGTGTTTCTTAGAAAATGTCTTATCTTTAATAATATCCACCCCCACAAAGAGGAAAGATGCAAATAAAATGATATTGGCATTCATGTCAATGATGACCGGCACCTCTCTGACCTCTCCTTCCACCTCAGGGAACACCTAGGCCATAGCTTGTAGCTTCCAGTTCACTCCAGCCACTTCCCAAGGAAAGCTTAGCATTACAGTGACATATCCTTGCCCAGATAAACACTCCGGACAATGGCTTCAAGGAGTATTACACTCCTCCAAAAATGATGGTCACCTGAGATCCAGTATGCAGGCCCTGCTAAGAATTATTGGATCCAGTATCCAACAAGCCGCCCCCAGAAACGTTGAGGCCAGGAACATATCAGAGGTGTAATAAAAAAATTGTTAAAGCTGCACAGGTATTAAATATAAAAATATATGAAATTCAAATCATATACAGGGGTGCTACCATGTGATATTCAAATTGCAAACCACTACAAAATTATTATCCAACAGAGAGGACAAAGAAAAGCTGAATATCTACAATAGGTGCACTATCCCCTCTCCCTTGACAAAGACCTATGAAACGCGTGTCAGGACACTTCGTATCTCAGCAGCTACTGTGTGCACCGGGAGCCGCTACGTTCATCTGTCCATATGAGCTTTTGTGTCGCCTGCCTGCTTGTTTATCAGACCAGTGCAGGGATATTTTTCCAGCCCACGAGTGGGCGAAGCGCAGCCGTGAGGCTGTTAGTCTGTTTTAATAGGGACAGCCGTCGGATCTTAGGTTAGGCTGCAGGTACTTCAGGCTGACACATGTATATTTCCTTTTGTGCTCTGGTACTCAGTTGCTTATACTACATTGTTGCTATCTATGTGTTTACTTTGTCTAATTAGATCACTCTTGCTTGCTGGGCAGAGATCTTTTTTAGACTTATTCATCGCTGTATTTTGCCTGTACATGTCATTATTTTTATATCTTTCACAACTGTGTATTACGGACTCATGTTTATCCCAATATTTTCGTTGGAAGGTGTATTTTCTACTCTTTTATGGGTGTTAATATAAATCTTTTTAATAGGGTTTAATAAAATGTATACGTTTTATATATCTTTTCAAAAGTATGTATTTGTTTCAGAGGTCCATATAAATTGTGGGTTAGTGCACCTATTGTAGATATTCAGCTTTTCTTTGTCCTAATTTTGAAGTACATATCAGAGGTGCTCTTCCCTCAGTGTGACATCACATATATACTCAGAGCGCTGCAGACCTGCATTAACAATGGGCCGATGCACAGGGAAGTTATTCCCTGTGCATTGGAATGCTAATGTGCAGCTCTTAGCAGCAAGTATCGGCGCTAACGCCAATACCCACTGCTACGGAGTTAGAGTAAGTATCGGCAGGACCCATCTGTCTCTGGGCTTTGGATAATATTCCCAGCAGTGCTCCCCTGCTGGCGGCACTGAACCTTAGAATGGTTGGTGGTCTATATGTACTGGCACATTTGAAGCAGGCCCTATCAGCCCTTTCTTCTTGTCACTAGTTCCCCTTCTGTCTTAGCTTGGGTCTTCCTTAGAGGGCCAGCGGGGGTTTGCAGGTGCACCCTTCCTGTGTTTTGGAAGGTTTGCTACTTCATGTAGGTGGAGTTGGGGACCATCTTTGGTTCCACTGATTTTCAAGCGTTCGGCCCACTTTTCCACAGTCATAACACCCTACTGTAGGGCTCTCGCTGTGACTTCTCCTTTTCTCCTGGCATCCTGTTGAGCACATTCCTCTAATAGTCCCTGTGCAATCCTATCCAAAACCTGGAAAAACTCAGCTACAGGCTTTATTATGCTCTGCTGTTACACTGATTCAGCAAAGCTTCACTTCCCAGGTACCCCCATCATCTTGTAGTTTGTTCAGTTTTTAAGCAAGTCCTGTTGAAGAAATGAGTAATTTGACCTACTGGGCAGTGAGGTTACATGATACTGACACTATATAATGTCCCTTCCCTGGCTCCAGGGAGGGGGTTGGGTGCCCTTCTTGGCTGACATGCTAGCTCTCTAAGAACTGTCAATGCAAGGTGCAGGCCTCTGAGACCAAATGATTATCATTCCTGGCATCACCTCTCTTATAAGCGGGGTGGTAGCTTCCATTAAGACACTGTCCATGTGGTCCCTGACTGCAACACGCTTCTCAAACACTTTTGGCCTTAACACCCCAGATACCTGCTGCAGTGCTTGGAGGATATCTTCATCCACTACATCTCTCATGTGTCCATGCAGACACAAATTGCACTCAGGGGCTCCAGGATGTCAGCATTACCTTGCAGAGCTCCCAGAAACAGGGGGTTGAATGATTGTCTCTCCAAACAACTGCCACTCTCATCACTCTGGACTCACTCACACACAGTGCCACCTGTCTCACAGCAACAGTAACAATATTAAACAATCAATATTGCAATAAATAAGTAATATTTGATTAAGGTTGGTGCACTTGTTGGAAGATTGGTAACCCGGGCTGCATGTAACTTTAACTCTCTGACTAAAGTGAGTATTGTCTCCAGTGAAGAGATTGTACCCCAGCAGTATCAGATGTAGCAGTCTAGAGGTCTGCATTTAATCAGTGGCAGATGTATCCCAGTTGTAGCTGCAAAGCTATTTATTTCCCCTCTGCCGTAGTTCTCAGCAGCTATTACATTACTGAGTACCAATGCACACCTGATCAGCTCACCTGAAATTTACTAATAGGATAGACTCCCTAATAGCACACAGACTCGCTTGCACTTAACTCTTCTTCAGGCAGGTGGGTAGCAGGATCTCCACAGGAATTTCTGAGCCAGAGCTCCATGCAAGCAGTGGGCATGGTCAACCATGTGCTTGCATAAATGCTTGGATACAAATGGGATCTGCTACGGAATGCAGCGAGTTAGGTGCGGATGGATCTACACTCAACTTATGGCACTTACGAGTGCCATAGTGCTACCTTATCTAACCGTGTGTAGTTTCCTTCTTAAGAGGAAACTATGCACGGACCTTTCCTCTCCTCTCCGTCACCGGCTGTGTAATTTTCCCAATGAGCAGGATAACTATTTGCTAACATCACATTATCAACCAACAAACACGCCCGCTAATAGGCAATATCTCCCCACCACTCTGTGCTGTTACTAATAAGATCAGCCCAGTGGATGGTTCCGGAACTCTGAATGATCTCATTATCGGGTTAGTGCATTAATGAACCATTTGGTTGGCTAAATTATTATATAGTGTGCGGCCAGCTTAAGATGGACACATTTACACAGGGTTGCAGACTTTTAAAAGCTTCCCTCTGGGAGATCCCGGAGAGAAGCCATAGATGCATGCAAGGGGCCGGGCTTAATGGCGCAATTTATGCAAACCGTGTCATTAAGCCTTGCCCCTTGACTATCAATTACCCCCTTTGGGGTTTCATGGGGGTGGGGCTAGATAACTCAATTTGCGTCATCATGTCCCTCCCTGTCCCTAGCAACACTAGTAAACTAGTGCTGCCAGGCAGGGGGCAGGACTTGAGGCCATGGTTTCATGGAAACCACGACCCTCAAGTCCCTAGCGGGAGATTTGCCGGCTTTCCCAGGATACCGGAAGCACTGGCCGAATTTCGGGAGTCTCCTGGACATTCCAGGAGAGTCAGCAACAAAGATATTACATATTAGGAAGATTGTGATAGCACTATCAAGGCCCTGTACCCAGGGCCAGATTAACAATGGGGCTAATGGGACTACAGTCCCAGGCCTCCATCTGAAAATAGGCCCACACACATTGCAGATTTCCTGGCTTCCCACTGTAGTGCAAAAGGATGAATGTCAGGGACTGACATTCTCCTTGAAAGCACACTATTTTCAGCCCTAGTCCCACATGGCCCTCAATCTGGCCCTGCCTGTACCAGCAAAGGGGTGTGTTAGTAGCCTAGTAGCAGCATGAATTGAAGCTTTAACAGGCAGGGACAGGGCTTAAGGACACAATTTGCATAAATCGCATCATGAAGAGATCTCCTGGAGGAAAGAAATTAAAAATCGGTAACCCTGACCTTAAGACAGTGGTCAGCGCTCCATGGGCCTGATCCAGACTAACGCTGCCCGTAGTTACGGCGGGCGGCTGCGTAAGGTCGGCATTTCTTCCAATATGCGCATGCACCGGGCAGATGTTGCCCGGCGTAGTTAAGGAAACCCGTTCCTTAGGATCGGGCGTCCCTAACTGTTGCGTAGTTACGGTGAGGGGGGCGTTCCTCGCTGTAACTACGCAACAGTTACAGAAGGAAGGCGGGGGAAGGGA
>WWET01000212.1:743869-755929 GCA_011038615.1 Limnodynastes dumerilii | reverse complement strand
ATCACTGCGGTTACGTTGGCAAAAGTTAAGGTAGGGTTTGGAAAGTGTATCTTGACAAAATACGTACATTCAAGGGGTGTGCCTAGGGGAGTGTATAGAATGTACGCACACGAAAATACGCTACGCGAATAAACGTATGGCAAACGTAGTTCTGGATCTACCCCATATTTTGTAAGTATACTTTTGCAGACTCTATAACTGTAAATTATTTAAAAATACACAGAGATATAAGGATCATAACATAACAAAGATTGCTTTTACACTCTCCTTGAACAGTTTATTAATCAATAGAACATAGCACCAATATTTTGCATTGGACAATGCTAAGTACAGGTAAAATTTCATATGCAATATTCCCTGAACGCACAGTCCAATCGTCATACTCAACAGTCGCATCAGGTATCTTCATATGATTTATTGGACTGTTTGGTCCTGAATCAATTGAGCATGATGTTGCTGTCCTATTGGTCGCAATGTGAACATTGCACATGTTGCGACCAACAGGACAGGACAACATCACCCAATTCAATTGTGAGTCTTAGATCACCCACATCGCGCTCTGTCAGTTTACCTGTTTTATTTAGGCCATATGCGTACAATATAGCCACAAATCCCTAGTTAAAAAAACGAAAGAAATTAATCATCGCAAATGTGCGATTTTGGGCTTAAGATCGCAGTGACTTTTACAACGTCATTGTGAAGTTGAGAAATTGAATAAGGATATATGGTTTGAACATAAGGTTAGTGTAATCTATTGCAACAGAATGGCAAGATGTAAACATCACATCCATTCTATATAAAAATTATACATTCCACTGTATTGAATCAGGGCTTTAAGTAAGGCTTACACAGTTTAAGTTAGCAATAAAATTAAATAATTGTGGATATTCTAAAATTATAAACCCTTTAATGTAAAATCACCTAACTCTGTAGTATAAACTCATTGCTAAAGTGATTGTTATGGATTTTGCATGAAAGAGAGCGTCAGTATTGCCACAATTACTGGTGGACAATATAATAAAAAAAAATATATAAAAATAAAAAAAACAGTAAATGTCACTAGTGCTTACAAGGTGATGGCTTACAAGGTCAGTGCTTACAAGGTGGGTCCCCGTTGTGAACGGCTCTATTTCGAAGAGGTATAAAAATCGATCTCTGGAGCACCGAACATGGTGCTCCGAAAGAAAAGTAAGTATTCTATCCTCAACCCACTCCCTAACCCTAAGTCTCCCCCTCCACAGCCTAACCCTAAGTCTCCTCCCCGCAGCCTAACCCTAAGTCTCCCCCTTCCCCCCTGCAGCCTAACCCCAAGTCCCTTAGGAGGGTTACTCACCTATCCGGTGGTCCAGCGGCGGCGGCGCTTCCAAAAATAAATGAGTGAGTATGTGAATCGAATACTCACCCATTCATAAAAAAATGGCTGTTATTCGAAATAGAGACAAGCGAAAACCAACTTTTGTCTGTCTCTACTTCGTAATGACAGCCATCGGTGTGGGGACTCACAGCGCTTACAAGTATGGGGCTGGTTTTTCTAAAAATTTGTGATGTCTGGCCTAGGTCAATTTGGACACATAGTGGGGAGATTGCAGTGGTCTGTATGGTTACATTAATACCCCTAAAATTACTTTTACATTGTTAAAAAGTTACTAATTGGTCTGTAAAATATTTCTAAACTAAAGAAAAAACCCTGAAACTATGGATGATATATCACTAGTGGTCACACCCAAGAAGCATACATATGGTTAAGAAAGAACGCAGAAACCATTTAATACACACATTTATGGACAAAGGGCCTGATCCAGACCTTGCGTTTTTACAGCGGGCATAAGCGTAAAAACGGCTTTTTGTACTTACTTCGCATACGCGGGGCAGATGTTACGCTCATGTTACGGTCTGAGAAACTGAGCGTATGGTCCTTGATCGTAACAGCTTTGTATTTACGTTTGAGGGGGCGTGTTTGCCTTATGATCTCCGTAATTACGAACCGAGGGCGGGGTGAGGCATTTAAATCGTACAGTATGGGCGCGCTAAGCGTCGTAACTATGCATTGAGCTTACGGACGCCCGCGGTTACGCTCAGAAAAGTTAGGGTAGGTTTTGCAGAGCGTAAGAAGGCAAAAGTAAATACAACCAAGGGGGGTGCCGAGGAGAGAGCATCGTAGGTACGCCGGCATAAATACGCTACGCACATGAACGTTTCATGAACGTAGGTCTGGATCAGGCCCACAGACACATTTCTACTCCTTCTGCCTCCCCTAGGACATGTCCATGGTTGGTGGAGAGCTTCGGCTAATCCACTTGCTTTAACAGCTGCTCTGTATGCAGTAACTGTGCTGCTGTTCTCCAATATAAAGCACTGTGAGTTTTCAGTAAATAGGACCCATAGTATATGGTGAGTAATGCTATGAGCTGAAACTGGTCAAATACAACAACATCTTATATAGTTCTATTCTCAATGCCACCATGACCAAAGTGCTTCAGTAATGCAAGTTCCTTGTAAGCCTGCAGTTTGCCTCTCGTTGTCTATTCACAGTCTTTATTTCCAATAACAGAAAAAAGTTTGACCTGAGCTCTGATATGAAACATACCGTTTAGCCGTCATCATAAAATGTCAGCAGCAGCTGCATCAGGCGCCGGGGGAGATTAATATGCATGCGAGCAGTACAGCACACAATATTAGAAAGTAATATTCCTGCAGAATGTCACTGAATACATTACTGCCTGTAATTGCTGAGAGCACAGAGAGTAATAACCCAGCTTATTGTTGCTACACAAACATGTGAAAGGAGTTTTCAGTAATATATTTAAAGGTGCTGTCTAAAATCAATGACGAGCCTTATAAAGGTGCTGCAGTATCATTAAATGAGTATGGGGGTGGGTGGGGGTATGAAGGTGCAGGTCACACATCCTAGGTGCTTTCAAAAGGCAGTTTACTATCATTATTCTACTTATTTATGGGAATTTGAGCTCCAGGATTCATATTTTTCAGAACATATGGCTTGTGACTGTGAATGTACAGTTGAGACCATGATGGCTATGCACGTGTTAAACAGAGACTGGAAAGGGGAATTTTGATTATTAAAAAAACAAATTGCCACATAGTTATTGGTGTTCTTTATTTGAGTAACTAAAATAAAACACAACACAATAAAAGCACCACTTAAATAAATAATAGATAACCTAAATGGCAGCCCCCTCCAGCATATTGGCAGCATATTGGAATATTGTGGTACCTCACTCTCCTGACACATCTGGGGGGTGCTGGCTGAGGTCATTCATCCCGGCACCCATGTGACATGTCCGAGGAAAGTCAGAATTTCTATAAGTTGCAGAAAAGGAAGAGTGGAGATGTTGCCCATAGCAACCAACCAATCTTACTTTCTTATTACATACTAGAAAATGTCAGCTAGAATCAGATTGGTTATGGGCAACATCTACACTATTCTATTCCCGCAGCCAATTAATGTCTGATAGGCTTTAAAAATATAGTTTTACTGATAAAGATAATACTAAGTGATATCATAGATATGGGATGCAGTCTCCAGTCCTATTTTAGTATTTTAGAAATACATGCATTATTTCAAAAATACTTCTATTGCTAAATTTTGATGAATGAATGAGTAAGCATGTCGTATGACATACTTACACATTCATTCATTCGGAAATTGCCGCTGTCGCAGACCAGACCTGCCGCACTGGAAGAAAGGTGAGTACTAGGGTCAGGGTGTGGGAAGGGGAGTCTTAGAGTCAGGCTGCAGGGAGGGGAGTCTTAGGGATAGGCTGCGTTCAAGGGAGGGTTAGAGAAATGAGAAGGGAGGGTTAGGATAATGTAGGGGGGGGTTAGTGTAAGGATTACGAAAAGGGTTGGGCTTAGATTAATTAATAATAAAGATTAACGCTGCCTGTTCGTCCTAGGGAAGATTGATTGCTTTGCCTTTGTGAGGCAGAAGCAATCGATTTTCCATGCACTTCGCAAATGTCTGGGAGAGAACGGCCCTTTCAAAAAAATGGTTGTTGGAACCAGAGACCCACACCCCATAGATATGGTGTGTAGTATAGAGTTGTGGTGTCAACGTCAAGGTGGATGATAAAATATTCTTCCGTACTTTCCATGGCATTGTAATGAGTTGTAACTTTAAGATTTGTATAAATGCTTCAGATAAAAATTTGTTTACAACAGTCACATATGTAAAATACATTGGGCTTTCCCTTAAAGGAGAGCAAGTAACAAATTATAAATGAGAGTGAAATATAATAATGCAAGTTTAATTGAAACAAAAAACTGTTGGCATCTATTACATATTATACAATTAATGTAGAATGTGCTATTTACAGAATTAAATAAAAACAACAACTATTTATTAATGATTAAAAGTTTAATCTATATAACCCTTACTATGACATTAAGTTCTGTAGAATAGATATGTTAATTCTGTATCAGATTAATGACAATTTCTGTTATTCTCTACATTAAATTGTACTAAGCAGATAAATGTTCCTCAAACTGAATAAATACCTTTCAAATAGACCCATCATTAATTTATTCAGAGTAAATAGAGAATTATCACTAAAATGTCATGACAGAGGCCTGGCAACTCCCTTGTGTAAGGACTACAATTGATTGTGAGCAGCATTTATTTTCCTACCCAAACAATGAAAAACATGATCCTTGTAACACTGATGTCCCCAGATTTTTCTCTACTACTAAAGTGTCCTATTAAGGACTGAAAGGAAATATTAATTTTTTGAACATAAGATAGGCATAAGACATAAAGAACATTTTAAAACCAAAATGTAAACAATGAATCAGTTCATAGAAACACAAAACATGCAACTGAAACTATGAGCCGGATCCAGACCTACAGACGCCTCACGGGTGCCCAAGGTCATTATGGCCGTTCTCGGAGTGGGGAGTGCGCGCCCCCTGCACTCCCCGCTCTAGGTAGTAAATCTGGACACTTATGTGTCCAAATTCCTACCTTAACCTTTACGATCATGTATGTGGCCTTATGACTACATACCTGATCGTAACAGGGCTTCCCCCACCCCATTCCCTCATTAGCATGTCTATCTCCACCTTCACACCGGAGATATGGCATGCATAATGGGGGGGGAAAGCTCTCTTTCGTAAGGTTACGAAACATTAGTTACATACGCCGACCCTTATGGTGATGTAAGAAGGTTGTGTGTATGCGCACAACCTTCAAACAAGGGGAATTAGGTGCGAGCAGTACGTAATTCCCCTCTCAGGTGTAGCCGAGGATCGGGGCCTATGACACTAGTGCTTTGTGCCTGCTAACTGGGAACAGAGGTAAAAGGTGTGTAACTGAGCAGTCTCTCCACACAGCAAGAAATGAATTTACTATGAAGCTGACAATGTGATAAATATATGGGAAGGGAAGGGGGGATATAGGGAAATAATTATAGATTATGTAAACTTGTTTTCTTCTATAAAGTATAGGTCATGATCAAAGACAAACAGTTGGGTATTAAATGCATACTTGAATGGACAATTTAGAAGAGTTAAGGACTAATTGGATTAAGGAGCATGTTTGAAGCTATTTTAGTGTGAGTAAAAATGTTACTGACTTGTGCAGTATTATATTAATTAAATGATAGACATGAAAAAAAAACCATTCTCCGGAGTTTGAAGTGGGGTGCTCCTTCGTACTCAGTTATTCACAATAGTGTGCCTGCACTAATGTTAAAGTATTGTAAGTCAGTGTTTATAGTAGTATAGTACACTTACGCAGTTATTATGAAGAGCAACTTCAAAACTTATGACAGCTTGGGGATATCAGAGTACCTAAAGCATATATACTGTAGCTCTATCATATTACTAAAAAAATATCAGACATTAGGAAGCTCCCTATGGTGTGGCTGTACCTACTACACTGGTCCATGCCCACAGCCCAGCATGGGAAGGGTATCAGATTACCAGAATGCCAGAAACTACAATACACTCCTACAAATTCAAATTTGGGACCGTATTCAGACTACCGGTTGTATAACATATAGGTCCGGAGTTTAGCGTTTTTTACTACTGCGCATGCGTAGTACATTTTTTACGCTATCTACTTTTTTTTCCTTACATAGATTGCATATATGCGGTCTTAAAGACCGCATATACGCAATCTACGTAAGGAAAAGATACGTAGTTAACGTAAAAAATGTACTATGCATGCGCAGTAGTAAAAAACGCTAAACTCCGGACATATATGTTATACGTCCGGTAGTCTGCATGTGGTCCTTGATGTGGAACTGTTGAGGGTGCTTTGTTGTGCAAATGTCAATGCCAATGTTTTTCTGTGGAAGTCAATAAGTGAATATATATTTTGCTTAGGAAGTTGGTGTAATTCTTGGTATGAAAACAGGAGAATTTCTAATGCCCTAAAATATCCTGCAATGACATCAAACGTCATCAATATAAAATCGCCTCAGAATATACTACTTATACATTATACATTATTATTGTTATACATTATTACTGCATGAAAGCAACATGCACGTCCCTTATCCAACAAATCTGTTCACTGTACAGGACCATAATACAGTTTTGGCAAGCACTGTGTAGTGATTAGACAATACACTCTAACCAACAAAACCTGCCTATTCTACAGGACCATAATATATTTGTAGTGTTCTCCATATTGACAATATATTACTTTTAAAATATATGAAAAAACTTTTAATCCTAAGATTCATAGAAATATAGAAAGCCCACACAGTCTGCCCAGTTGTTTATTTAAAACTGTACTGACCCTAGACCCTATTTACCCTCAATTTAGTTGGAGATTTAGGATATCCTTATATTTATCCCAAGCATGTTTTACTGTTCTACTACTCAGATGGGAGGCTATTCCACTTATCTATCACCCTTACAGTGAAGTAATTTTTCCACACATTTCCTCTTAATCCTCCGACCCTCCAGTTTATATTCATGCCCTCGTGTTTTATTATACCTCTTCCTTTGAAAAATGCCACCTTCCTCTAGCCAGTCACAACCCTTGATATAGTTGAAGGCTGCTATCATGTCCCCCCTCTCTGTTCTCTTCTACAAGCTATACATGTTTAGTTCCTCTAGCATTTCTTGGACCATGGACCAATTTAGTTGCTCTTCTTTGCACAGTCTCTAATGTATTTATGTCTTTTTGGAGATATGGCCTCCAGAACTAAACACAGTATTGTAGGTGAGGTCGTACCAACGATCTATAAAGGGGCATCGCTACTTCTCTCTTTCTACTACTAATTCCTCTCAACCAAGCATCTGACTTGCCTTTCTCAATGCTTTGTTACATTGCTTGGCTACCTTTAAGTCAAATGAAGTAATGATCGTAGATTCCTCTACTCCTCAGTAGTTTCTAATGTAATGCCATTAATGATATATTGAGCTTTTGGGTTTTTGTGCTCCAAGTGCATGATTTTGCATTTTTTGGCATTAAACTGCAGTTTCCAGACTCTTGACCATTTCTTCAGTCTACCTAGAACATCCCTCATTTTGTGTACCCCTCCTGGCATATCTACCCTGTTACATATCTTTAGGTCATCTGCAAAAGGGCATATTTTCCCCTCGATACCACAGGCAATATCACCTATAAAGATATTAAATAGTACTGGTCCAAGTACAGAACCTTGGGGTACTCCACTGGTTACGTTTCCATCCCCAGAATGGATTCTATTTACTACAACCCTCTATTGTCTATCCTGTAACCAAGATCATATCCATGCAACTATCTTTAAGCCCAGTCCAAAAGTTTCCAGCTTATTTAACAGTCTGCGATGTGGCACAGTGTCAAAAGCCTTACTAAAATCTAGATAAGATATATCTACAGCTCCCCCTTTATCTAATACTTTACTGACCCAGTCAAAAAATTCAATCAGATTTGCTCGACATGATCTTCCCCCAGTGAATCCATGCTGCTTGGGATCCTGTAAGTTACTAGATTTAAGATACTGTACAATTTGTTCCTTTAACGGAGTTTCCATCAATTTCTCAATTTTCCCACTAAAACTACTGACAGTGAGTCGAACATCAGTGGTAGGGATACTACTGATGTTAGACTCACTAGTCGGTAGTTCGATGCTTCTTCCCTACTTCCACTTTAATGCAGAGGGACGACATTTGCTATTTTCCAGTCCTCTGGAGTCACCCCAATTATTAGTGACTGATTGAATAATTCAGTTAATGGTTTTGCCAGCACCCCTCTAGCTTTAGGAGATCTGCTGTCTTATTCATCTTTACAGAAAATCTAAAAGTAGGTGACACTGCAGCTGATTAACATGAGACCAAATACATGTTAGATACAAGTGCATTTATTTTTTATTTCTGTCTCCGTTATTGGAGTCATGTTGTCTTAGCTAACTGTCAGCATGGGAAAACTGGGCCGGAGGGCAGCTCGGTCCCTGATGCTCTAGTGAGGTCACATAGTCCGTAGCACATATGCAGCCTGATATAGTTTGTGGCCATTATACAGTAGATAGCCACATTAAATAAGGGAATATAATCAGTACTGGCTACTCCTACAGGAGCCTTCCAAATCTGTATCTGTGAATGATGTGACTTAACACCTGCAGCAGCGTGATTTACAGAAACAGGTTTTTTCCTACAGGGCTCCCCTAGGAGATAAATGTGGGTAAACAGATGCAGAGCCAGGAGTGGAAGCTGCACACATATACAAGGGGCAGAAATGGGGACTTGGCACACGTACAAGGGGTAGAAATGGAGACTGGACACATATACAAAGGTCAGAAATGGAGTCTGGACACATATCCAAGGGGCAGAAATGGAGGCTGGGCACATATGCAATGTGCAGAAGTGGAGGCCGGACAAACATACAAGAGGTAGAAATGGAGACTGGACACATATCCGAGGGACAGAAATGGAGGCTGGGCACATATGCAAGGTGCAGAAGTGGAGGCCGGACAAACATACAAGGGGTAGAAATGGAGACTGGACACATATACAAAGGTCAGAAATGGAGGCTGGGCATATATCGAAGGGGTAGAAATGGAGGCTGGACACATATACAAGGCACAGAAATGGTGGCTTGGCACATATCCGGGGGGGCAGAAATGGAGGATGGACACATATACAAATGGCAGAAATGAAGGCTGGGCACATATCCAAGGATCAAATATGGAGGCTGGGCACATATGCAAAAGTCAGAAGTGGAGGCTGGGCACATATGCAAAGAGCAGAAGTGGAGGCTAGACAAATATCTGAGGGGCAGAAATGGAGGCTGGGCATATATCCAAGGGGCAGAAATGGAGGCTGGACACATAATCAAGGGGCAGGAATGGATCACTGAAGACATGCACAGGCCAGACAACATGGCAGGAAAAAAGGTTGGAGGCATGCAGGGGCAAGAAAGGATGGCTGGAGGCATACAGGGGCCAGGACGTGTGTATTGTATGGTAGTAGCTAAGATGCAGTTTGTATTGTATGGCAGTAATTAGGGTGTAGTTTCTATAATAAGCCATCTTTATATGGTGGTCACTAGCATGTTGTTTGTGTTGTACGTGTATCAGTGGGTTATTTACTGGGTCACTATAACTGTGATATAACAGTATAATACATGCTTGTCACACTAAATTGGCAAAGTAGTCTGTGGGTGCAGCTGATGACATATCCTCTGGCCATGACTCTTTGACTATTTGATGGTCCCCAATAACAATATTTCCTGGTGCCTTCATGCCCCAGTCTGACATTGCCTGTAAGACCAAATCTGTTTCCATGGATGACACTGCCCCATCAGTTATCAGTTCAGTCTATGCACTAGACCACCAGGGAGGCAGCTGTAGAACACCCAAATGCAGTGCACCCTCCTATACACTGTATCACCATAAAATATTGTTAACCCTTAGGACGGGCCATTAACTTATGGGCTGCTGCTGTGAGCTTCCCGCAGGATTAAATTTAACTGCCAGCTACGGCCTGCCAATTTTTTATTTCATCTTAGCCATCTCCATAGGCCTCAATGCAGTGAAAATGGACATATTTTCTATATTCTATCAACATACCGCATTGACTTTTGGAACTGAATAAGCATCAGGGAAATTGCCAAACACTTCAGTGAGTCAGAGAGATCACCCACTCTTCAAAAAGTCTTCCTGATATTCAGGGAGAACTGGAAACTATGGTTTAAAGTATATTTAGCAGATTGTTCTGACACTTGACAGGTGTCAGACATAAACAATTTGATTTATATTGATGTCATTAATTCACCAAGTACTTGGTATTTAAGCCTTCCTATATAGCTTAACTATTGACCTTTTGAGGCAGGGACATTCAGTGTAAGTGTTACATCTATGTACACTCTATGCAACCTGTACAGTTTCATTTAATTCAAGGTCAGAGTACAAGCGTTTACAGCTTTAGAGCATTCTCAAGTTCTTATATATGCTGTCACTTCCTGCCAGTGTTTTGTCATGTCCTGTGTGTAGACTGCCTTCTTCTCAGGCAGACAAAATGGTAAGTAATCTGAAACTGAATATTGATGGCCTGTCACACTGGGTTTTGTCTAATTAAATGTAAACACTAAACTAGATATCAAAGTCCAACTGTCTGACACACAAGTGTACGTGCATCTAACCTGTTTTTATATCTCTTCGGTCTTTCTCAAACAGCCTCTGTCTCTGACTTTTACACATTTATTTATTATCCTCCCAATTTGGCAATCACGGCCACAGTCTAGTACTTTTTTTATATTGCTCGCTCTTCTCATAAAAGTTTGCAATATTGTAGTTGATGGAACTATACAACCAAAGAAAAAAAACACTACAGTTTTCTTCTATGCCATCCAAATATGTGTAAAATAACTCATAATAGTTATTCTGGTGGATATATTTCTCCTTTTTCTCAAGCTAATGCAAAAGTTTGTTTTGGACAAGTAATACACCTCAATGTCTGCATGTGCCTATATTCTGAACAAAAAGGAGGGGTTTGTAGAGCAAGTTGACAGAAGGGTGGACAGGCAGAGGGGAAAAATTGGGTAGAGTTCTAATAGAACTCTGTTTGTAGAGCAGGGAAGATACTTTACTTTGGTGTTACAATTTAAGTGTGGATAAAGCATATAGTTGTCCCTTGTGTTTGCTCTATTGTGTGTAATTGTTTTGAGGAATAAATAAATACATTAATCAAAAATAAAATGATGAAGTGTGAAAAAAAGCCAATCTGATATGATGAATCTGACATAGGAAGTATGTGAAATGTAATGTTCTAGCTTACCAACCCCAACTTGCCTATTAAACATTTCCTACAATGCCTCACTGATAACTCAATAATAATAATAATAATAATAAGTAATAGGACAGTCATTTCACTCATGTGCATTACCACATTCCCCTTGCAGAAGGCACTCCTCTGAAATAAGAACAGAGATATATTCCCAGCAGTCTCATTTCAGGTTATTTTCAGGGCAGAAGAGAGACTTAAAAGGAATGCGCGCCCTGGCTGGTTACTCATTAACTAAGTCCCTCTCTCTGATACCTTATCAATGGCTCCACACTCAGAACTGCACAGCACCCGCCTTACAGCCAAGTCTTAGTAAATATTTAATGGCAGTAAAGGTGTTTTACCTGTTATCACACAGATATTCTAAAGAATTTTTTTTTTAAAGCAGCTTTATCTTTTCTCTCTCCTTGTGCCTGTTACTAAATGATTCAAACTAAAAATCCACCAACTGTTACAGCTTTTCACATCTGTTCCCCATATCTAGACTATTATATAAGATAGGGCATAGTGGCTAAATCTAGCCTCAGACTGGTCATATACACATTGCCGCACAGGTAGCACGGGAAACATCATCTTTTTTTTTTTTTTTTAAATGCTTTCTATACAAACCCAATAAAAACCCCATACACACTGCTCTGTATAGCAGGCCCTCTATACAAATGTCTACTGGTTTATTCTCTGGATGACTTGATAGGGGGTTAATACTGTAACCCCAAAATGTTTCTGAAAGACTATTACGGTTGCTGAGTGTTGGCACATTAGGCAGCATTTATTGGGATATGAGACCAAAATGGGCTTACTTTACAAAAACAGTATATATATATATAT
>WWET01000212.1:730530-742913 GCA_011038615.1 Limnodynastes dumerilii | reverse complement strand
AATATTTAAATGAGAAAACCGAACATTTTCTCATTTAAATATCCTGGCACACCCCCTTTGCAGTCGGAATCGGATGCGGGCGGATACCATAAAATCCGCCAGCAATCCGACTTCCTTCCGCATGTAGCGCATGCGCAGACCTTTCAACAAGCATCACATCCGTGTGAAATTCACACGGATGCGATACTCTGAATCAGCCCCTATGCTACTATGTTATGTCGGATTGTAAGGCCATAAACGTTTGTAGACAGCATATCAGGATATCAGGAGAATGCTCCTTTATGTGCTTTGTTCAAAGTGAAGTGACAGACATTTTAGAGTTAAAGGAGAATGGAGTGGCCAGCTTTATCATATAAAGCAAAGACAACTAAAAGGTTAAGAATGGTCCTTAAAGGTTAGTGGAATGTAGACAGATAATCAGCTCATTAACAATAATTGAGTGGTTAATGCTGAATGCAGCCAGTGTTAGTAAGTTAGTATAATGCAAAGGAAAAAATGTACTGTCCAATTATTAAAATTTACTAAAGCTGAAATGTATATCAGATCTATTAATCAATTCTAGACAATGATCGCTTTACTCTAGTTGATCTGTAGCTATGGGCAACACCATAGCGTTTACTTCTTGGAAGACTTAGTAAATCTTCCATTTAGATTGGTAGGTAAAAAAAACATTTGGGGACAGATTTACTAAATTGCAGGATTGGAAAAGTGGAGATGTTACCCATAGCAACCAATCAGATTCTAGCTGACATTGTCTAGTGTGTAATAGGAAAGTAAGAGCTAGAATCTGATTGGTTGCTATGGGCAACATCGCCACTCTTTCTTTCCTGCAGCTAGTAAATATGACCCTTATTGTGGCAGTGTGAGAAATGGTTATTCAGGACAATTAGAACAAGCAGTTCAATAGCAAACAATAACATCAGCAGGGGTGTGGGGCTCCGGCTTGAAAGGCCGATTTTCGAATAGGCCATTTCCTCCCAGCCAGTTGCGAACTGGCTAGGATTTCGATTGCATATCTGTCGATGAGGCATAGCAATCGATCCACAGAGCACCGAAAGCTCCGTGCTCCAACGTGATAAGCAAAAATAGTCCCCCACTCCTTTCCCTAATTCTAACCCTAACTCTAACCCTCCTTTCCTGGCAGCTTGACCCTAACCCTCCCTTACTTGCAGCCTGACCCTAACCCACCATCTCCTGCAGCCTGACCCTAACCCTCCCTACCCTGCAGCCTGACCCTAACCCTCCATTTCCCACAGCCTGACCCTAACCCTCCCTACCCCGCACAAATAGTTTACTCACCTGGTCCGGTGATAGCAGCGGCGGAGGGATATCATCAATTGCAAAGGTGAATGGGTGAAGTATGCCGAAGGGCATACTCATCCATTCATAAAAAAAGTCTAAATTGGTAAGTATTCGGAAATCAGATTTTCTAGCCGAAGATTGTAACCGCATCAGCAGGACCCTGTTGGCTGTATTCTCAGTAATTTTAAAAGTTTTTAAGGATTCATTTTTGACATCTGGAAAAGGCTATATTAACAATCTGAAGCCCTGACCTGCAGCGCAATGCAACCTGTAGACACTACACACTATTTCCCAGTGTCAAGTGATTGCAAAAATTAGCCTGTTCCAAAATTAAAACCACACAATGCGACCCTGTTTCAGATGATTCTGTAGCATTGTTCAACTGTACACCCTGGTAAGATGTTGGAGCTTAGTAACAGTTATCATGTGATTGGCACAATAATAGTCATTAAAATAACACCAGTGTGTACCCAGCTTTAGCTTAGATATGTACTATTGGTCATAAATCATTGTTTAGCCAAAAAAGTGGAAATGATTGTCTCATTCTGATTTATAAATAACAGCTGAATAGTTCCAGGTTGTTTTACTCACCATTTTTTTTTTTACTACAATTGACCACAGGTATAAATAATAATCAATTAAGGGATCCACTTATATCATAAGGAAAACAATTTAATTTTACTGCAACTTCAAAATATGTGACTGGGACACACCTGCTATAAGATCTCTTAACTGTGCTAATAGCAGGAAGTAGGTGTAACGGTGACGCTCTCGCCACGCAGGACTCATACTGACTGAAACCTGCTGTCGCCAACCGATTACAAATCTGCTCTTATCTCAGGGCTTGGAAGTGAGCTCATTAACTCTTCATTTAACATCCGCTTAAATTGCACAATTCAAGCTAAAAGGAATGTGGCTTTACTGCACTTGGCAGAAAGTAGAATGCAGGAAAGTAAAATAAAAATAACTATATGAGCTTAAAAGAGGGCATTTGAGTAGGCAATATTCAGTGAGGAGGGCACATCAGGACATAGGTGGGCACATAAGCAAATGAATTTCAGGATACAATGAGAGGGCATAAAGAGGGCTATAATAAAGATATTTTTTTTCTATCTTTAAGTCTTTAATAGAAAGGCATTTAATGTTTTTATGATCACTAACATATAAAGGTTTTTAAGTGAATGCATGTTTAGATGTGTAAAGGGTTGCTTGGACTTCCATAATGAAATTCAGCACAAGAAGAGCAATATTGCATTCATTGATTTAACTAAAGCACAGTACACAAACACAAATGAATCACACTATCAGCATGAGAAGCATTTTTGACATAAAACATATTGCACACAAGTAACTACCATTGGATCAGGGGCTGCTACTGCTACAGGGGCCAGTGGAGAAGAGTGTCCATGGCAATCGGTGGGAGTCGCCGCTGTCTCTATTTCTAAAAGACAGCCTTTTCCAATTTTTCACAAGCCGTTGGATCTATTGCAATAACACTCTCCGGGAACTTTAAGGGTTAGGCTCTGGGGAATGGAGGATTAGGGTAATAAAAGGGGAGGGTTAGGGCCAGGCTGCGGGGAAGTGAGTCTTAGGGTTAAGCTACGGGCAGGGGAGTCTTAGGGTTAGGCTATGGACAGGTGAATATTAGGTTTAGGCTGTGGTGAGTGGAGGGTTAGGGTAATGGAAGGGGAGATCTAGGGTTAGAGTCATGGAAGGGGAGGGTTAGGGTAAGGATTAGGCAAAGGGATGGGGTAAAATTTAGACTTACCATTTGAAGCATCTTTGGTGGTCTGGGAATCGATTGCTTGGTCTCTGCGATGCAAAAGCAATCATATTCCCAGCCAGATTGGAAAAAGGGCCATTCACAGTGGCGATCTACACTCGTGGCAATTTCCCCTTCTGCACTCTCGGAACTCTAAACTGTCAGACGCTTACAACTAAAGACAGCCCTCAGTACTCCATTTATGAGTGCTAAGTAAGAAATACATAGCTAGAGCTTCTAGTAATGTTTCATACACGGTGTGCTGAGAGCTGTTTTAATTTGCCAGCCTCAACAGCTCCTATGCTCATGTGCATAGCGATCCGACCGCTAACCACAATATGTGGCACCCCTGCAGTGCAAGATTGGGGATTGCAGGGTGTGCGAGAGAGCATGGAGACAGCCAGATGAAAGTGCGAGGGTTTGACACCTGCAATGGCCAGTAAACAGCGGCGTGTGCGGTGTAGCACGATGTCCTCTAGAAGCTTCGGGGGGAAGAAGTAGGAGAGAGGAAAGACGTTGATTTTTCAGTTAGTTGACGTGAGGGGAGAGAGTGAAGGAAGGCTGTTTGGTGAGAGGTGACCGGAGCGGGTGATGTTGTGAAGTTCAGAGGAAAGAGGCAGTGGTGCTGAGAGACGGAGTGTGTGCTTGAGGTAGCAGTGAAGCTGGAGAAGGTGCTGAGGGTCGGAAGGAGCCTTACAAACAGTGATAAAGCAGAAGAAGGTGCCGGGAGACGGAGAGAGTGTGTTGGGGACACTGGTAAAATCGGAAAAGGTGTTAAGGCACAGAGACAACAGAGCAGGTCGAGAGGATGAATGAGAGAAAGAGAGGAGTCTCAGCTGAGAAGAATTGTTGAAGAGAGGTGTTGGCAGGGGTAAAATACACAGAGACAGTAAAGCTGGTTGAGAGAGTAAGAGAGAGAGGTGTCACTGGCCACAAGAACCACAGAGACGGTGAAACAGTTTGAGAGAGAGAAGTGCTGGCAGAGCAGAACAGGGATAGAGTGCTAGCAGTGAAAAACAAGGGAGATATAGTGGAGTGGAGTAAGAGTGAACTTTATTACATTGTTTAGGAATAATTTTAGCCACATTGATTATTTTTTTTAGCATAAATACTGATATACTATGTATCAATATTATATAGTGTGCTTTATCTGTTTCTTCTTAAATTGAAGCTGTAATTGCTCCATATAATGAGGTGTTAGGGTTATGATTTATATTCAAAGAATTGAGTGACTATTATTACTTGTAATATTGTAAGTTAGTGAATAAAAGAGTGATTATAAGTTTAGTAGTGAAGCGAAATTTATTAATATTAGGAACTGTATGACTTTCTTGTTGAATTAGATAAATTAATTATATAGCAGTATCATTTAAATGCTCTGTTTATAAATAGGAACAGGCGAGGCCCCCCCTGACCCCACCCCCCCTCCGCAAAAAAAATAATAATTAAGTTTTGTTGAAAAAATTGAACGCCATAGCAACACATACATAGTGCCTGGACGCAGGAGTCCAGGCACTGTGAATGTGATTACACAGTCTCCGGGAAGTGAAGGCCCCGCGCGGGGCCGCCTGCAACCAGTACAGTGCCACCAGGATGATGAACCTGGCGGCACTGTGCTTGCAAAAAAGAAAAAAAAAGAATTTTTTTTAACTTAAAAAGCAGGAGGTGCCTCTGCCGTGGGCCGCCTCTGAATGGGAATGTAACAAACTGTTTTATTGTGCTATTAAGAATAAGTTTTCTGCCAATCTGAAGCATTCTGAAAAACACTTATTAAACTAAAATTGATTACATTAAACGCTGATTCAGTCTGAGTTTTCTTACGTTGCTTACACCTCTCTGCAATCCAAACTGATGATTCTGGCGGCACTGTGCTTGCAAAAAAAAAAAAAAAGAATTTTTTTTTAACTTAAAAAGCAGGAGGTGCCTCTGCCGTGGGCCGCCTCTGAATGGGAATGTAACAAACTGTTTTATTGTGCTATTAAGAATAAGTTTTCTGCCAATCTGAAGCATTCTGAAAAACACTTATTAAACTAAAATTGATTACATTAAACGCTGATTCAGTCTGAGTTTTCTTACGTTGCTTACACCTCTCTGCAATCCAAACCTGTAATCCATACCACCCAGTTACCACACACAAATGCCAGATGTGGCCCCGCCCCTATCCTGAGTCAAACCCTGCTTCCTTGTTATGGGGCCCAGGTTGTTCAATCTCCGTCCCTGGGTACAAATGTTTCAATTACAACATTCATTCAGGATGAATTTAGCTTTGCGGTTCAGACTTAAATTCATCTATGGAAAACTGCTATTAAATTTTAGCCAGTCACCCATCTCATTTGAAACATGTAAAATATATACCAGGTAATATAATTGTCTCTGAATAAAACACAGTAAAATTAACAATATGTAACTGCACCTGATGATACGTGTAAATCCTCTAACAAGATAAACCTGAAAGTCAGGTTACAGTTATACAGGAAAAAAGATATATACTCATTTGCCATTGAAAATACTGCCTGATTCTTACCATAGGTGCAGCTAAATGAACTTCACATGACCCATATACCACCTACAGACCCTCCTACATGACCCATTCCATTAGGTACACAATACTCTGCTCCAGAGTTTACAACTGTCACTCACCTGGTTTAAATGAATTAACTGATATTTTAAATTTTTTTTGTCTCTTTAACAAAGGAGGTTACAATAGTAACTGACAGTTGGAAAGTGAGGAGCAGAGCATTTTGTACCTAATGGAATGGGTCATGTTGGAGGGTCTGCACCTAGAGTGGTTTCTAAATTTGGATTACAGACACATTTAGGGCTCTATTTACTATCTTCTATTTCATATGATAAAGCTATAACAAAGGACATCGAAGTTTTCTGTATTTATAATGCTATCATCGCCATGGAAACCATGGTGACGATAGCATTACCACTAACGATTGCCGGCCCACTCTAATGAATGTGGGCCGGCTGATCGCTGTATTTACGAAGTATTGATACTTCTGAAGATGGGGTTAGTGTATGAATTCCAGCAGTGTATCTATATACCCCCCTTTACCTCCTCCTAATAGCTGTTATTTGGGGAAGGAAAAAGGGGGTATATATCGGGAGATCACTGGAATACTTATAAAAGCTGAAAAGTACAAAAATAAATAAATAATGTGTATATATAGGTTTTTTTTTTTAAAAAAAAAGATTAATTAAATAACAAATACCTTTATTACAAAACTTTAAACTTAACTGACCAAGCGACGCATCTTACTCCCAAAAGGCAAAAACACTGTGCATGTGCCAGGACTTAATCCCCTAGCGAGGCTGAACGATGTCGGTGAAAGGCTCAGTGTCTATCAAGGAACCTCGCCAGAGAGGTACACTTTTGTTAATATGATGCCCGATATTGCAAGGCTCACTGCGAGGCGTCATAATTAGCGCTCGGTATGCTAATCCTTGTAAATGGAGCCCTAATTGGGTGTAGTGATCACTACAGTATATTAAAGTACCATTATACAGCGATGCTAATACTGACCTATTGTCATCATCTAATCCTATTTATAGGTAGTCCTTTTTGTAAGCAATCCTACCCACTGCAATGATATCTTCTATCAGAGCAATCTCCACATTGTAGCATCTAACTTTATTAATTTTTTAATACCTAAAAGATCACGACTCTCAATTTGTATGTGGTAAATAGCTCCTCAAAAAGCTCCAACAGCAGCCAAACATTACCCCATACCATCTCCCCCATTAATCTATTATTCAAAATGGATACAATAATTAAATTAAACTGGGCTACATATGCCAGATCCAAAGATGCATGAAACTGCAGCTCTAAATCCCTGTGCCAGTACGGCTGGTTGCCGTATGCAGCTAGGCTTAATGCAGCTATGTGATAGGATACTTCCCTTTTCCTAACAATCTAAACGCAAGTGCAGGATACGTTACTGTAATGTACAGGGAAAATGGTAGTTATGCTTTGTGTGTGGGCTTTACTGGCAAACAAAATGCACCGAAAGCAGTGCTTTTTTTTGTCATTAAACGCACCGGAACGGAGTCCCGGCACCTTTTTTAGACGAATTTTCCAAGTTTTAAAAGTCATTAAAACAGTGCATGCGGCTGCTTGTGTGTTGAGTCCGATGCATGCGTACTTCGTCCGCACTGGTTGTGATGTTGCTTCTCGGCTTGGGATTGGTCATGTGGCCGCGCGTGAGCTGATGTGAGTTCCGGCACCTTTTTTCTTACAAAAAAAAGCACTGACTGAAAGTATAGTCATATATAATATAAGCTAATATATTATAATATAATATATACAATGTATATATACAATATATATATACAATATATACAATGCATAAGCATCATTCCCATACCTTTTATATTGCGTTCAGAAAGTTAATGGCAAATGCAATGGCCCGAAGTAAGTTGCTGACTGTCAGCTGTCAACAGCCCTCTAGACTTGGGCATAACCTGTGGATGGTTGATCAATTTCATATTCTTCATAAATAAAAGAAGCAGCCTTTCTACCGATTAATAAAGAAAAACATTGACTGCTACATGGAGCATATGGTAAGAAAGCAACACAGTCTGCTAATTCAAATTTCCATTACAAATTATACTTAGCAAATACATTTTTGACCATTATTCATTAATAATGAATTATTAATTATTTATTGTAATTATTATTATTTTTTTTTATAAATTCTGTGGGCCAGCAAGTGCTTGACCTAGACCTAGTTGGCTCAGATTCTTAAAAATTTGTGTTATAGCTTGTAACACTTGTGTACAATGCTGCTGGTATATGGTATTACCTATATGTACGGTATCTCTCTCTAATATTACATATATTGCATGAATTTTAAAGGTAACATGCACAGGGGCCCCTACAAGCCTTAATCCAGACCTGATGAGGTACATAATCTGCATAGTCTGGGTTTGTACAATCCAATGTGCACCTCTAAAGTCTGACGCACCACACAGAAATCACAAGAACTGAACTGCTTGGGAAAGGAAGGCAATAGCTATATGTTTCTTTCTTTATTCTATTTTATATTAAAAATACCAAAATTGCATTTTGCTCATTATAAAGCTGGACAAGCCTCCCCTCTCACTACCCTAACCCTCCTTTCCTGGCAGCCTAACCCTAACCCTCCCTACCCAGCAGCCTGACCCTAACCCTAACCCACACAGATTGGTTACTCACCTGTTCCTGGTCAAGGGAGCAGTGGCGGAGGGATATCACAGATGGCGGAAGGACAACGGTAATTGTGAAAGTGAATGGGTAAAGTATGCAGAACGGCATACTAAGGCGAAAGCGGTACGTATTCGAAAATGTGACTTTCGAAAAGGAACTTTTGGAAGTCCCACTTTCGGCAATTACACTCTTGTACCGGAGAGTGTAACCAGCTCCTGACATAACATGCAATATACATGACATACAGAGGTGATATAAATGTCTGCACACTCATACATTTTGTGATGAGGGGTGCTCCCACAGTACACAAAAACCAGTAGATGCAGTGAGAGAAGACAGGGATACATATACAAGTGTGTACTTGCATGTGGGACACTCAAGCTGGTCAACTGTAGAATAAAACTTAAATCTTAATCATAATGGTTAAAAAAGGAAACAATATTGGAAACAAAGGAAATCAATGTTGTCTGTGGTTACTTAGCATATTTAAATTATAAAAAATAATAAAAACACTCTCACATTGTGAATGTCCCCTACTCAAAATTTTAATTTAATAACATTTCAGTCACTTCTGATTCTTCTGTGGATTCAGCTCAGTCGTGAAAGGAAGGGGAGGCCACGAGCCCTGCCCTTTATCTTAAGACTTCCATGCCTTCATCATGCAAAACCATGTTGAATTTCATGTGGAGTCACCTAAATGTTATTCTTTGCATGCTGGGAGGCTACTTTTGAGTAGTCAATCTTCCTTCTGATACAGCTGATCAGTGGTAATAGGAAGTTGCATTATGAAAAGGACAGAGACGGTAGCGGACTTGATGAAAAGGTTAGTAGGGTAAGCAAGCAGTTGAAGGTTGCAATTTTCAGTAGCTATTTATGCACAGACAAACTGCAAAATGCAGACGTACGTTTTGCACAAGGCTTTTTCAAAGCACTTAGCTGCTATTTATTGCTGAATGCAGCAGTCATCTGGGTTAATGATTGTGTCATAGTCCTATCACAGTACATGGATGTGGCCAATGGGTTACCTCATATTTTCTAAGGACTAAAAGGTATTATTGGTTGTATGTGTTCCATCGCAATGGATTATAATGAATTTAGTGAGTAGCACTTGTGTCTCAGAGTGCTGAGGTCATGAGTTCTATTCCCAGACTAAGCCTTATCTGTGTGGAGTTTGTATGTTCTCCCTGTGACTGCGTGGGTCTCCTCTGGGTGCTCCGGTTTCCTCCTACACTCCAAACACATGCATGTCGGTTAATTGGCTCCTCAATAAATTAACCCGTGTGTTTGTGTGTGGGGGAACTAAGAATGTAGCTCTAATGGGGCATGGACTAAGGAACAGGTATAGTTATTTTTCATAATAGATTCATCATCGCCAGAAGTAGCCAACTGATAAAACAAAAGTTATCCATTAAGAAAAAGCAGTTTATGGGAATTATTGGTCCAGTATACTTATTAATTTGCAATGCCTTAAATGAATAACATATAATTAATTCAACTGCAAAAAATGTATACGTACAGTATAAGGATACAGAAGGAGGAAAAGAATAAGCCCTATTCTTAAGGATGATAATGACCATCTTGAAAAAGACATTCATTATATATAAGCTATTAAAAAATCTCTTTGGATCAAGAACGCTAATTAGTGCTAGTATGTATGTGGATTCTCCAAAGTGTCAAAGGTGTGGCACACCCCGAGCGGATTTATATAATAATTTATGGGAATGCCCTTTGATTAGACATCTTTGGCTGAGAGTTAAAAGACATGCAAACAACATTATCTATCACATGTCCCATTTACCCCCGAATGAGCGATTTTGGGAATACTCCCAGAGGCGCAGCGCATTGAAGGGAAATACAAAAAACTACTACTGGCCATTAATTCAGTTGCAAAAAAAGCCATTCTAGGGACAGGACAAATATAATTTCCTCTATATGAAGAAAAACTGTTCCATATCTTTGGAATGGATTAGGTGGAGGCGCTAGTGGAGAAGGATAAAAAGGCAGGCCTATTTATTTCTACCTGGGAAACATATATCTCTACCCTCTTTCCTGCCATTCAAAGAAATATACGTTGGGGTCATTCCACGTCAGTTCACCAAGGGGTGTCCACCACCCATCTCAGATTTTTACGAAAATATTTTAGTTAAAAGAGGATGTCAAAAAGACAATTTCTGCCAAATATTTCAACAGTTTGACTTTAGTTTAATAAATATTGATTTTCAACGTATTAAACTATTAATGGTGGCTTATTTTTTCCAGTTTATTTGAAGTATCATGGGTGTTTATTAAGGAATCACCACAGAAGTGGAACCCCTAAAGTAACTTTTCATCCCGAATCCAAAATGCCAAACCAAATTACTGTGTCTCACTTCTGTTTCCAGTTACAGTGAAAATACAAGCTTTTGGAGCAGAATTAAAAACGTTAGGTTAAATCAATGTTAAAAATCCCATAATTTCCCATAATATATTTTAGGTGCATAACAAAGGTATACATTACCACTACAAAAAAAATCAGCATGGTACTCTGTTTCATATTGAAGAAAAAAAATCATGAAGTTGACATTCAATTATTGTTGTACTGCATACATAATTTACCCAAGAAACCATGAAATTTAAAAACTATACTACAAAAATGAGCAACCATCCTATACAGAAGCTGAAACTTAATAGAAACTGATAGGAAGGTGATTCCCTTTCCAAACTTAAACTGACAGAGAGAGAGTCAGTCATGGCAGCTGCTCCTCCAAAGTGCACATTTGGTAGTCTTTTAAATACTGGTTGCAGTCTCCAGTCCGATGGCCTGCTTTGCGAAACAGAGACAGACGAAAGTTACTTTTCAGCTGTCTCTGTTTCGAATAGGGGGCAATTTTAGAATTTTTTTTTATGAAGGGGTGAGTTTGCCGATCGGCATACTCGCCCATTCATTTTCAATGACCTTCCGGATGACAGCTATGGAGAGGTGAGTTACCTCTCCAGGGCATTTTAGTATTAGGGGGGGTTAGGGTTAGGCGCTGAGGAAGGGAGGGTTACCTGGGTTGTCATCTTTACGATGTAACGCTGTATAACTATCTCTATCCTAGAAAGGAATTAGCTGTACATTCCCCGCTGTTTTAAACTGAAAACAGTTTTTAATAAAGACTCTTTATATTGGAGATGTAAATTATTTAAAGACGGATATTAATTGATAGGAGAAGTAGAGGAGAAATGTGAAGGCGACACTGTATAAAGAATAGCACGGTTGCCATATCTCGCCTCATACACCCAGAGGAAGGAAGGTGGAGGAAGGAGGAAAAAGAGAGAAGAGAAGGAGAGAAAATATGTGAGTGGAATATTTAACATTTTTGCTGTTTCTATATATTAGAAAGAATGGCACAATTTGGTTCTGTCTTCCTCACTTGTCTCCACATACTGCATCTGTTTCTCCTACCACCAGTTGGAATAAAACATTTAACACCATTGAAAATCATTTTGAACACGGAAGAACACTGTGAAGCCCTCCATATACAGACAGAACTGGGACTTTTAAGAAACTCTTTTTTTCATGTATTCCTGTTGTTTTATTTTTCTCTTTTTTCATTTGTTATTCTTCACTTTTTATATATTATTTATATCATTTTATTATTTTTTTATTTTCATTTTTTATTTAATTTTTTTATTTATTTAAGTGGAAATGTTGCCCATATCAACCAATCAGATTATAGATGACATTTTATAGTATGTAATAGGAAAGTGAGAGCTAGAATCTGATTGGTTGCTATGGGCAACACCTCCAATTTTCCAAACCCGCAGCTTAGTAAATCTGCTGTTATGTTCCCCATGCTTTGAACAGCGCTTGATGTGATATCTCTTTATTTATGATTTATCTAATCCATGTGTTACAGGTAATGCAACCAGGGCAAGGAGTTTAACTAGGACCTGGTCTTTAGAAGAGCCCCTGATGGTGGGATTAGTCTGGGCCTAGCAGGTTACAGCTCCCGGGAGTGAAACCCAGGAGAAGGAAATAAAACAAGGAAAAGACAAGCGGAGAAAACAGGAAAACATGGAGGAGAAGACTGAAGGGATAGCTAGAAGGGACTTGCTCTGATGAAGATGCCAAGACACAACAAGACGAACACTTTCACACTCTCA
>WWET01000212.1:704396-723465 GCA_011038615.1 Limnodynastes dumerilii | reverse complement strand
AATTATCTGTCTTTATATAGCTGCTTATTTCTCTTAGGATAAATGTGTGTTTTTAATTTTTATTATATGGTAGCAATTGTCTGGTTTTAGATAATAAATATACTCATCATTAATTGTACGGTGTTTACTTGCATTTCATTTTTATAAAATGTTATAGGTGTTTTGGATATCAGAACAGCACTATATTTCTTTTTGTTTACTCTACTCGGATTAGCTACTCTTAGTGCAGCTGCTCCTTACCCAAGCACCTATGTTGATGTCTGTCTAAGACATAGAATTATTAATTGTCTTATTGTTTTATCTATTTTCTATATATTTTATTCTTTATACACCACACTTGGTTGGCGCCAGGAGAACCCTTTTTTTTCTATTGGTTTATTCTAAAAGCTGCAACATGAATTCTGAAGTGTTTCGGGCAATATTATCTGCTCATATTCAGTCAAATGCTTCAAAACTCATTGGACGACGCTTCACAGTGCAGATGGACAATGACCAAAGAGTTTTTTAGGGCTAAAAAGTGGAATGTTATGCATTGGCCAAGTCAATCACCTGACCTGAATCTGATTGAGCATGCATTTCACTTGATAAAGACAAAACTGAAGGGAAAATGCCCCAAGAACAAGCAGGAACTGAAGAAGAGGCCTGGCAGAGCATCACCAGGGATGAAACCTAGCGTCTGGTGATGTCTATGCGTTCCAGACTTCAGGCTGTAATTGACTGCAAAGTATTCACAACAAAGTATTAAAAAGTGAAAGTTTGATTTAGGATTGTTTAGTTTGTCCCATTACTTTTGGTCCCTTAAAAAGTGGGAGGCACATATAGAAACCGTTGTAATTCCTACACTGTTCACCTGATTTGGATGTAAATACCCTCAAAATAAAGCTGAAATTTTGTTTCATTTCAAATCCATTGTGGTGGTGTATAGAGCCCAAAATATTTATGGACCTGACTGTATGGACATGGCACACTATATAAAGCACATGTGGGCTATATTATGGGTCTGGGAATGACACATAATATAATATATGGTTTATATTATTTTA
This sequence comes from Limnodynastes dumerilii, assembly GCA_011038615.1. Classification (NCBI taxonomy): domain Eukaryota; kingdom Metazoa; phylum Chordata; class Amphibia; order Anura; family Limnodynastidae; genus Limnodynastes; species Limnodynastes dumerilii. The sequence goes on along the minus strand of WWET01000212.1, from coordinate 722,422 downwards.
GGAATGGAAATAATATTAGATATTAGATTTAGGAATGGAAAACTTTATACAGTAGATAGTGTGCCATTCCCAGACCCATAATATACCCCACATATATTATAATATGTGTCATTCTCAGACCCATGATATTTCCTACTTGTATAGTGTGACATTCCAGACCCCTGATATTATTCCACATGTAATACTAATATACTAGGGATTTGGAGATGGCACTTTGCTCTGTGGCACCCATTTGGTCTGCCAGCACCCGGAGCACAAGCTCTACCCTCACTACTCCCCTGCGTTGTCAAAGAAAAAACTATTGAAAAACTAACACTTGCTTACCTAACTAACCTTCTCCCTGCGTCTGCTACAGTCTCTGTCCTTTTCAGAATGCAACATCCTATTACTACTGATAAGCTATACCAGCAAAAATATCTGCAAAACGGCTCTACTGCATGAGAGCAGTCACTGTCTAAAGCCTAACAGCCAGATTTCTAGCGCTGATCAGAGTGTATACTTCTAGTATCATCTGATCAGTTTTTAAGCATATTGAGGCATTAATGAATAGGACTATTCCCCAAGAAGAGAAAGAAAATAGCATTTTCTTCTTATAAAGAACATGCTTCTACAAAAAAGTGATTAAAAGGTAAGTAAAAACTGACTAATTACAGACATGATAAATAAATAAAAAATATTATTGCTTTTGTCTCATTTTTAGTAATCATAAATAATATTTCTCTCATATTGTTTCTTTTTTACCAATATGCTTAAAAACAAAGTTGTATTCTACAGTCTATTAATTAGTGTGTGCCGAACATGCAAGTACACACTTGTATCAATATCCTCTCTCACTGCATAACAATAAAATAGCCAGAGCCATTGTTAGGTGGTTACAAAAACATATGAGCAATATCTTCACTGCCCTCAGTCCACCTTGATAAAATCAGCACAACAGTGGTTCAGTTATTCCAGCAGATTGTTGGCATTAAATTATATCATACACTACACAATCACTGTCTGGGACTAAAATTTGATCATCTCTATTATTGTGTACTGTGTAGCCAGCTATATTTGCATTACTGGTGTAAAAAAGCAAAAAATTCAAGCAAAATGCTACAATTATAAATACATCAATAATTTCTTAAACCAATCTGTATGTTGCAAATCAAAAAACAACAATTTTCCACAAGGTGCAAGATGGTGCTTGCCATGTGATGTGGTGTGTCAAAACTAGGAAAGACGGGTGAGCGAAAGTGGCACTGAAAGATGAAAAAGATCAGGGCAATCGGTGGCAGCACACAAAATGTAAGGCCTCAGGAAGCCCACAACCATTAAGGCTATTAGACTAGATCCACAGCTACGTACGTGAGCCCCCTTATGCACGCAAAGTGTGTAAGTGGGCTCTATGGACTGTCATAGATGTTACAATAGAGTTACTAATGTAACTTTCATCATACAGAACTTAGTTTCGTACGATGGACAGTTGGACGGACCGCTGATCTGCAAGTGTGACTTAAAGCTGCCTTATGGCAGTGCAAGTCACACTTTTTATGAATGAAAGAGGGGTTCTCCCCTCTCTCAAGCAGAATTAAACACCCGGTATGTATGGAAACTGCGTGGGAGTGTGGATCTGGACCATTAACCTGGGATTTTGAGCACCACATTTGCAGCCCAGGGGGCTCTGGGAAACTTTTATTTGCCTATATGCTCAGTATATAAGCATAATTTAATTATTTTATTTACTCACATGTGATCTGTAATCTGGTATGTTGAGTTTTAGCTGACAAAGCACAATGAAATCTGCCTGCTTGGCAGAACAACTGAGCAAGGAGGTCAGTGTTCTGTCTGTCCATTGGACAAGACACGGATATGTGGTCAATTATCAGGATCAATTCTGAGGCCTCTTAGTATGCAGATCCTTACTACTTATTTAGTTTTTTTTTATCATGCCCTGAATGATGTGTTGTCTGACCATCTTCATGAATTTCTGGTTATGTTCTATGAGTGCTTCTTACCAAACAAATAAAGAGTAGTCTAAAAACTGAATAAAATAAAGGCGTTTACCTGTAATATATACGCAGGTCCTGGAGTTCTTCTTCCAGTGTTTTAAATTTTTCATTCACCTTGTTTTCATCATGTTGAAGAAAAGACAGTGGTCCCTGCAATAAGTTAGAGAATATAAGATATGTGTATAGCAGAAGCGATTAAACATATAAAGTACCCACCATACATAATTCAGACATATCAGATTGTAAGATTTTTCATCTTTAATTTACAATCAATGGAAAATAATGAAAACCTCAAGTTATCAGTATCTGAAGACAATAATATTTAAGGATAAAAATACTCATTTCATATTACATATGTTTCTTAGTTGTCCAAATATAGCAATTGCACTGTGTGTAGGATTTGTGTAGGTCAAATTCCTCTCATGGGGCCTGATTCAGACCTACGCTGGTGTGCGTAGCGTGTTATCGCCGAACGTACCACCGATGCACGGCAATAGGCACTCCCCTTGCTCGTACCTAGTTTAGCTTCCATACGCTCTGCAAACCCTACCCTAACTTTTGTGTTCGTTCCCGCAGCCGTCCATACATTCATTGCGGATGAACGACGCTTAGCACGCCCATACTGTACAATTTAAATGCCTCACCCCACCTATATTCCTCAACTCCAGCGTCCATACGAACTTCGTCATATAAACACGCCCCTTCGCCGGTAAAAACGCAAAGTATACGGACGCCCAAATCGCTGCTACTAAAATCAGTGTTTTACTACCGGAAATTGTCACCAGGCGCATGCGCCGTGCGTTTTTTCTGCCGATTTTACACTTACGATCAGCGTTAGCTCGCAAGCGTGCGTTGTTCTGGATCAGGTCCATGAGGTGTAACAAAAGGAGATTGCTTATTGGTTGCATTTATGGCTACAGAAAGAGCAAGTAAAATAAAAATCACCAAACCATAGCAACTATAGTATCACTGGAACAAATGGATTCCATCCCTATACACAACACCATACAGAGTATATTTAATAAATGATGGTATAATAGACTCCACATTTAGATAAGTATAGAAGGATTGTATTATATTTTACAAACACAATATAAAGCTTGTTTATTTCCAGTTTTAAGATATGTATTTTATATGGTACAGGATTTATCTGTTTTATAAAATACTTTATTGCTATTGCTTTATTATATAGCCTATTGTTATATCCTCATTTATCTGTGCAGCATTTCATAGTGGATTTTATAATTCATCTTATTCTCTAATACCACAGCCAATTAAACATGCATGGGTCAATTTCTCAGAGACCAATCACCTTATCAAATCCCCACAAAACATGTGTAGAACATTCCAATTTAATAATTAAGCTGTGACCCCCAGTACTGTGAGCCATAAATTTTAAATCACTGTGCAGCACTGAGGTACTATTTTCAACATACCAATGGAAGAAAAGGGGGAAATAACACATTCACTTTGAGTAGCCACTCATAATTCACCAGCGTAATAGTAAAGTAGCAATGATGACTGCCACCTTAGCAATAAATATAAGTAAAGGTATTTGATACATGTATTCCTACACACAAAACACTAGTTCAAGTATCTTTTATATTAAACATTTTTTATGAAACAGCTCACATAGCATACAAAAGGTAACACGTATTCAGTAACAGTATAGTGATAGCATACATGACCGAAAATGCAATACAATCACAAGGCGTAAGTACGTGTTATCACATACTGCATGGCAATTTAAACAGTACAATAATTCAAGACAAATTGACAGTATATTATTCCAAAGAGAAAGTAAGACATAGCAATATCAAATCCTCAGTCCCAATATAAATCATCTTCAGCCCTCTTGAAAATAAATATATGTCAGTCACATCCACCCCCAACACTGCAGTACACTCTGGCCTTTCCCCTTTAATTTCTATATATAAACAGGTACGGAAGAAAACCAGCATCTAAGTACTGTCACGTTCCCAATTATTTAGGAGGTTACTACTACTAGAAGGAGATCGGGGGATCATTTACGTGTTCCCTAAGGAGGTACCATGATGTTTGAGAGAAACCACTATGAATTTGCTGCTTTAAATGTAGAGGGAGGTGATCGATGTAACCCTCCCACGTATCAAAAAAGCTTCCCACCCTCTTTTCCTTTTCCAGTAAAGTTTCAAACCAGTCCATTTGGAAGATGTGAAATAATTTTCCCTTGAAAAGGTTAAAGGGGGGAGCAATAGGTGAAAGCCACACTTGTAAGATTGCTTTACGCACGGCTGCGCTACAGGATACGTTACGTTTTTTGCCTCCTCTCCAAACTCTCTGGTTATCTGGCAAAATACCCAACACCGCCCATTTGGCATCGAGGGGTAGATAACTAACCAGATGAGAGGTAGAGTAGTTACAGACTTTCACCCAAAAACTCCTAACTATAGGGCAGCTCCAAAGACAATGCATCAAGTCCGCTCCAGGCGTACCACATCTAAGGCAGTCTGAAGAATCTAAACTACCTAATTTAAATCTCTTATATGGGGTGAGGTAAGTATGATGGTATGTATTCAAGAAGAGTTCAGTATATATGCTGGCTGGTAACAGTTTACATGACTGGCTAAGGGCCTTCAGTAATTCTGGGACACCGAGGGCAGGAAATATCTTTGTCCATTGACTAAGACTAGAGTCAGACTCCTCATAGTCATAATTGTCCCTGAGGAAATTATAATGGGTAGAAATAGCATGCTTTTGAGGAGGTGGACGCACCAGCAGCTTGTCTAGGGGATTAGACCAGTCCCCTGGACTAAAGTGAGAGAGCACCTCTTTTACATAATGATTAGCTTGAAGAAAGGCAATTGGGTAACCTTCTATGCATCTATGTTTCTCTACTGCCTCTGAGTGTGAGTAAGGTCGTCTAGCGTCGCTATTTAGCAATTGTCCTATAGATATTAATCCTCCCGCCCTCCATATTCCAAAACAGTGAGTCATAAGACCAGGAGTGAAAGAAGGATTATTTATGAATGGTAGGTGGATTGAGAATGTGGAGCTGAGACCTCTCTTGTGTCGCAATTTGTGCCATACCCTCCAAGAAGACCATAATAGAACATTTTCTTTAATCTCCGCAGGAATATTGTCAGTGCTATGTAGGAAAACACAAAGCCCCTTATCTGATAAAAAGCCAGATTCCAATGATGTATTTGCATAAGTTTCAGTACCGCATATCCAGTCTCTGATGTATCTGAGATGTGCTGCATGTGAATATGCCAGGACATCTGGGAAATTGATTCCTCCATTCCCTTTATTTTGTTGCAGTTTTTTTAGGCTGATACGTGGTCTTTTACCATTCCAGATAAATCTTCTAAATAAAGAATTAATTTTATTTAGGTCTTTTACTGTGAGGACAAGTGGAAGAGCTTGTAAGAGATAAAGTAGTTTTGGAAAAGTAACCAGCTTTATCAAGTTAGCTCTTCCAGTAAAAGAAAGGGTTAAGTGTTCCCACTGTTTCAACTCATCTTCAATTTTTTTTATTGTCTTGCTTATATTAAAATGATATAATTGCGAGGATAATTTTTAGTTCAAGTATCTTAACATATCATAGAAAGCAAAAGGATGGACAATTGCCATGTGTCTTATTTATTAATGCTTTTTAAAACCCACTGTACAAGTACAGACTGATGGTAAAAGCTGACCCTACTCTTTTTATACTCTCATAGACAGGAGTGTTCCAGACAGCTGCAATTATTTCATTACAGTCTGTGAGTTACCACTACCTAAGTTAATAGTTATAAGCTCTAATGTCAAAAACACTTTTGAAATAGTTAGAATTTACATTTTTTTTGAACACATAAATTTATAAATGTTGAATCCTTTATACTGATTGACTTATTGTACACCTTGTGCCAATTTCATGTACAAAAATTGTATATTAGCACAGTCCAAGTAAATAACATGCCTGGCTTCACTTCAGAATGGAAATGTACCGCGAGAGCTCCCCAGGTTTATGCAGTCATGTCTTCTCTGTTCCAGGTGCTGCACCATCTCCTCAGTGCGAATTCCATTCTGCTACCCACTGACTTCTGGCTTCTTTATACCATTTTCAGTGGGGTACAGAGTTTTACTACCACTAAGAGAAACAAACAGTTTTATTGTTTGTTTTTATCATTTATGAATTTCCATTTCATGTTTAGAAAAATTATAATTTAAGTAACCTATGGCTAGTTTTCATTTTCTATCAAAAATAAAAAGCCTTCCCAGTATTCCCCATCTATGCCTCTCCAGCCTTTCCAGTATTTCCCATCCATGCCTCTTCAGTCTCCCCAGTATTCCCCATCCATGTTTCTTCATCCTCCCCAGTATTACCCATCCATGTCTTTCCAGCATCCCCAGTATTTCCCATCCATGTCTCTTCATCCTCCCCAGTATTCCCCATACATGTCTCTCCATCCTCCCCGGTATTCCCCATCCATGTTTCTTCATCCTCCCCAGTATTACCCATACATGTCTCTCCAGCCTCCCCAGTATTAACCATCCATGTCTCTCCAGCCTACCCAGTATTACCCATCCATGTGTCTCCAGCCTCCCCAGTATTCCCCATCCATGCCATTCCAGCCTCCCCAGTATTTCCCATCCATGTCTCTTCAGCCTCCCCAGTATTCCCCATCCATGTCTCTTCATCCTCCACAGTATTCCCCATACATGTCTCTCCATCCTCCCCAGCAAACCCCATCCATGTCTCTCCATCCTCCCCAGTATTTCCTATCCATGTCTCTCCAACCTCCCCAGTATTCCCTATCCATGGGCTGGATTCACAACCTTGTTTTTTTTTTTACATACGTCCCTAATTTTCTGAATCTAGCTACTATGCATGCGTACTATGTTTTGTTTCTTTAAAGACCACATGTACGCAATCTACATAACGAAATGCTACATAGATATCGCAAAATAGTAGCTAACCGGCGGCAGCACTTCCACAAATTAATGGGTGAGTATGCGAATCACATACTCACCCATGCTTTAAAAAAAATCTCAAACTGCTGTCATTCGAAATAGTGAAATTTGTGTTTGGCTGTCCCTATTTCGTAATGAAGTAGATCGCAGCGGGGGCTTATAACGCATTTTTTATACCTTCAGACAGATTGGTAAGATTGCAATTGCATATGGGTGTGTCTTGGTATGACATTATACAGAATAGACATACCCTTGTGCAATCCAGAGAATCACCTCCATTTTACATTTGCAGGTGTCATAAAACGTAAGGTATCCTTGCTATATGAAGTCCAATTAGGCAAGGGTAGTCATAAACATTAGAATTGTAACTTAGGAGTCCGTCATTCTTAGTGAGAATTCCTCATGGCTTGTTAAAGCTATATCAAGGTAACTGCAGAATTTGCTGACCTACATAGTTAGTTTTGGAAAGTTATTTCATGTATAAAATGTAATAATAATGAACTAAGAAAATGCATTTTATGATATTTTCGTGCCCTAAAAATTAAGCCTGAACATTCTGTATAAAAGTTGACACTTGCTGCTTGCCACAATTTCTCTGCCAAGTTAGCAGACTGTTTGAAATAAAGGAAATCACATCCTGTTAAGCCCAAACAGTAAACATTCTCCATATGTCAAATGAAGATCTCTACCTGGGACAGCAGCCAAGAAAGTGTTCCCTTCCCCCTACTTTATGGTTCATAGTGCAGTGCAATAGTAGGGTGACTTACGTTGTCCATACTTCCAGTCCCCAGACACCTGCTGGTTCTTAGCTGACTGCCAATAAAATAATAAAACGCACAAAACCTACACCTAACAGATCTTTGGAATGATGCAATTTCTATTGAATGGGAAGGGTTGGGTTACCTGTGAAACTTCCAAAGCAAGGAGCGCATTGAGCCACTGCCAACTGAAACGTTACTGAAGCAAAGGGTAATTATCTGGAAATGGCTTAGTGCAGGTTTGTGAATTAGAAAATGGCTCTATTACTATTTCCCTGTCCCAATAGTACTCACTACACTGTCCTGGTGCTCTGTACAGCTCCCATAAGAAGAAAAATAACATTCTTTGCTTATAGTCTTGCAAAGGATATGAAAGAGTGCAATGTACACTCTCTTTATGGTTTCTAAACCAGAGAGGGTTTAGGACCAGTATAGCACTCTTCAAGGGGCCCAGCAGGGCGGCGGTGCCTGTCTGAGTCATCCGCAGCCTGTGGAAAGTCATAGTAGACCTACAAATGCAGAGAACATCTTCTTAGTCTCTTGGCAAGATCAGAGCTAGCATAGGTCTTCTCTGCATTCTCTGGTCTTCAACATGTAACGTTTATACTCCTTAGTAGGGATTCAGTATGCATCAAAATCAATTTTCATTTGTTAGAAGCTAAAAGTCACGTAACACAGAGAACAGCCCTTGTACGTGAGAACCATTTGCTCAATGTAAATGGGAAAAAGCCATTCATCCAAAATACAGACCCAATAAGTGTGGGTTTAGCCCTAACATACCATTGTCTAGTCTGCATGTTTACGCTTAAATGTGGACAGTATAAGATAGGGTTATGGTGCCCTATGCACTCACATACGGAACTTAGGTGCTGGCAAACGTACAGAACCCTTCTGTATGTTCCCAATCCACTATTACATCAGGAAGGATCTGGTCCATAAACTTGTGAAGGTCATTTATAATCTGAAACAATAAAAATTATAATCCAGACCCAAAACCAAAGATGTTGTTTCTTCTAAAAAGGAGTTTAATATACATGCTGTGAATACTTTAAATCTCTTCTAATTTATGCACATAACATGTTAGATTAGATGTTCAGAGACTCTTTGTAGCACTTTAAGGATGTAAAGGATGTTACAGTGAACGCAAATGTTATTTAGGTATTTGAGTTTGGCTTTGCATAAGTAAGACATGGGTGGATTTTGCAGAAATTACAACCATATAGGATTAAACAATTTTAATTGCAACTGTGAGTCTGTTGATTTTCATTATTTATTATGCAAAACTGACTCCCAATTTTCACACTCACTTTAACATTTTTTTTTATATATTTATACATAATAATAAAAATCACAATCATACACACAATTAATTTATCATTTAAAAAATGCATTGTCTTTCAAGAAGATTTTGGTGTTGCCCTTTTTATTAAAAGCCCCCATAAAGTTTAGAATAGCAAGTGATAGTCTTGATTAGTGCAGGCTTGCCTGGTATCATTCTGTTATATAGATATTTGTCCTATTTGGGTAAATTTTAGTGACATGCCTGGGCTTGTCATCAACCTAGTAGCCAGTAGTAGATGCACATATTATTAATGTGGTGTTTGGATGAGGTAAAAGAGATGGAGGTGGTGCAGCATACACAAGCATTATAGACATCAGAGGGATGTAGAACTATTAGCACAATATTTCTGCTGGTTGCCCTCCCTTTAATTTTGTGGAGCTGTGCTGCTCCACATTATGAGTTAGTTATCTTTTTTGATGAATTCTGACAGTCAGAGTCTACCTTAACATTTTCAACTTAAATGCATGGAAATTTTTGGAAGTACAGAAGTATGGATATGAACAACTATACTATAATTGACTTAGAACTCAACCCAGTCATCTTGTTGGGAACAGTGCAACATGTGGTCAGGTGTGCTACACTTATCTGAAATCTTAACCAATATAGCGGCAGGATCTAGCATTACTTACCTCCAGGTCACTAAGCATAAAGGTGCTTACATACTACACAACAACCAATTAACAGCTAATTGGGATGATTATCATAGTTATCAAAGATTGATTTGTCAGAACATGACAAACCATTCCAAAAACACTCCCAACAATTTACCCAATGCGACCACTATAAGGATCAGTAAATGGCATTGCAGTGATTAGTCCCACTCTCTGTGTGATGTCCATGGTAAACCAAGTGTTAGAAATGTTCCCATGGATATGTCATTTACGCAATCTACGTATCAGTTAGCATAACGCTGCCTCAGGGAGTGTTTAGGAAGAGGTGGTAGTGGGGGAGGGACTTGGATTCTCTGGGGAGGGTGGGAGGAAGGCATTGTCCATGCGTAGTTACCATCTTAAGAAGGAAACTACGCACCGTAAGATAAGGTAGTCCAATGGCACTCTTAAGTTCCGTGCGATTGTTTATATGCTAGGGTTACTATAGTCTGGAGGGCGCATGCTCCAGTGAATTCAGGCTACTTACGCACCTTGCGTGTGTAAGTGACCTGACGTAATCAGGTCAGGATCCGGTCCCAAGTGCGGATCTGTCCGCACTTAACTGGACTCTTTATTGTGAATGTGGTCCAGTATGTGTGCCTAATCTTTATGTTACCTGTTTTAATATCTGGGGTAGACACTGTTACGCTCAATATATATTTTCTTATATTATTTCTACATATTTTTGTTAATATTTGTTTTTGTCCCAATTGAAAAGAGAAAAGAGGGAGAGTGAATGTGTATGGTCATAGACAGAGTTATAGTATAATTTTCTATTTATATCATTAGCACGATCCATTGCCCAGAAAGAAAAGTATTCTAAATTTTCCCCTACTTCTGCTGAACAAGAAGCCTGTGTTATGACGGTGAGTAAGTACTAGCTATGAGTCATTCAGTGTCAAATGCTTCCTTCTTTAACTCTGTGATGTAGGTTCGGGAATGAAATGTCTTTGACTTCCTTGTTGGAAATGTACGTAAATGTGTTATATGCCATGAAATTGAAGCTGTTTTCTTTTGGTATTTAGTAAGACAGGGCTGGTGTCGTTACTGAGAATAAGTGACATCAGCTTCATTATATTATAGAGTTCCTAAAATGATTTCTGAATTTATTTCTTATTCAACACATAAAAAAATGTGTAATTCATGCAAAAAAAAAGTGTAATATTACAGCAGTTTCATATTGTGATATATAGAATGAAGACTAAATAAAATATGTGCAATAGAAAAACAAAAGTATTGAGAATTAAGTCAATTCATTACTTTTCTAACAAACAGAGGACTATCTAAGCAGAATGTTTGGCAATGGAGTGCAGTATAGGAGTTATTCTATATTAAAATTGTACATAATGGCTGCTAAACAAACCAAAGGCTCTAAGTGACACTTGAATGAGCGGGAGGGCATAATAAACTATTAAAAGTCAATATTATGTGTATTATCAATTTTTACAGGTGCATTATAATGCCCTTCAATGTAAATATTGTCAGGATGTCTAAAGGAGTTCACTATACCAAACACATACAGTGTATGATAAAAAAGAAAACCTAATACTAGCTCTATAAGCATTTTAAAAGCAAGTCATATACACAGTTAATAGTGTAAGATGAGTCTGTTTAAACAGAATATCTTGAACAGTGCCAAAACAATATAAATGAGGCAGGATTGTACTATAGTTATTATTATACTGCCAGTATACACACAAATAAACCGACTGTGCTGTCCTTAAACAGAAGACAGGCATTACAATGACATTGCGAGGCTCTTATTCACTGTCAATCTTTTACTTGGACTCTGGCAAATATGTTATTTGCCTAACTGTAGGAACTACCGGAGTCACGGATGTCTTATGGGGAAGCCTAGAGCAATGAACTGAATTACCTGATCACAATGCGTATAAATAAAAGTATTCTGCTATAAACAACAGATTAAATCAAGAACAAGTCTAATATACAGAGAGACTACACAATGAGACAGACATAAGATGGGCATACACTAGCGAGATAATCGTTCCCAGGAGGTGGTTGATAAATGGGACGATTGTCCCCTAGAGAAAGGTCCCAATATAGGCACCACACACCTCTCCTGTTAGTACTGATAATCCTGGCTGACAAGCTGATATGCTGTATAGGCTTCCTGTCAGTCTCTGCACTGATATCGGGAATTTGAGTCCAATATATTTTAAACATTATTCAACCTGACTACTCACTACTGGGATTATTGGCACAAACTCTCAGTAACTGTATAGCTGGGCTAATAATCACTGTAGTGTATGGCCAGCTTTACATAAATCTTCAAATGCACAAAAACACATCCATGCATCACAGAAAAAATGTGATACTTTTGATATCACTATCACTATGCTATAATATTATTTGTATTATAAATGCGACGCAGTATTGGACGCATTACCTCTGCAAACCAGCTGATACATATTGGTCACATATATATGAATCCCAAATGAGGGAAATGAAAAATTATGATGCTGAGTGCTAAATGACATGAGTGCTAAACAACATAATAAAAAATAAGCTTTGAATATATAAAAATTTACATAAATGGTAGGAAATCAAAACTTAATTTAGAAGCTGTTTATTGCATTGTGCCATACACTTATAAATGTTCATCTTTGTTTGTGCTAAAATGCAAGTCTCCAAGGAATTCATCATTTTGCCTAAAAGTTCCTTTGCCAATTTCTATTTAAAAATATTTTTAATTTGGTTTACACCTCATCTTTACCCCCATAAAAATAAGCAAGAAACAGAAGTATTTTTGTGTTGTTACCAGCAACTAATGGCTGACTTTTAGAGTGTCTGAATCTAAATAAAAGAAAAAGAGACACCTATTTTACGCATAATTGTGCATATTCTAAATTCTGCTACACTCCCCTAACTTAGTTGCAGTAACAAACCAGGTAGGCTCCCTAGTCTGTGATCCACAAAATGTTAAAAAGAGTGAATGGTTGGCAGACTGACAAATGTGTAGTAAACTGGACAAGGAAGGATTCATAACGTGTCTAGCATATAAATGTCTCCTCAAGACATGGATTTCAAGTTTTCACAACTTAAAAAAAACTCGTCAGTCCATAATTTACAAAAGATACTAGTTATTTACTGTAGAAAACCCTATTTAACTCTAAAACTGTTCTTTTGAATGGAGTGGAAAGGATGGTGGCCAATTCCAACTCTATGACAGAACCCAAGTTGCACAAGCTAGCAAAATCTTATGCATGCTTTTTGTAACTATGTAATATTGAATAGTGTTATTTATATGCTGTCATTCGATTACTGGATCAAAAAGCAGAATGTGAAGACTAAAGCACAAGTCTTACTTAGCTATAACTCATGGCAGTATGGAAATGTAAGGCTCATTGACTACCTTAGTAGAAAAAAGCCTTCTATGCGGCAGGTAGCTTAACATATATTTATTAAAATAGCAGTTTAACTACTGGTTAATGACATGTGCCCACACTTCAGGAACAACTGGAATATTGGAAAGATTCCTGACTCCAGAGAGAGAGTACAAAGCTCCAGGAAGCTGGCGCATTAAGGACAGCAATGGAGGTGGCACCGGCCTGTAGAGGCACTTTCCCTGCTCTGTTGAACTGGTTGCAATATTTCAACATTGCTGCAGACAGGCAACTCTGGATATCCAGGACTGGCACCCAAGAGTAGGGAGAACTCCTATACAGCCTGGCACCACTTTCCTGCTTTCCACGCCAGTGTCTGTGACCGTTAATTGAGCTTAGATTATCAGCGCAAATGTGTCTCATAAAAGGCCCTTATATTCCCCTCCCCATAATATTGTTCTATATGTTATAAGGCCCAATTATGTAGAATAATTTGAGCACAATTAAAAAGGAATAAAGAGCTTTTTATTTCTCTCTAATTGTGCTTAAATGATTTTTCCATAAAAGGACTCTATATGCCCCCAAAGTGGTTAAACTATCCCCCACAATAGGACTCTATAGTCCTCATAATACAGCTATAAGACAGGGGAAAGTAGAAAAATGTGCTCCTTACGTTTCTAAAATAGATTTGTACAGTACCAGATATAGGGTTTGATTCAATTAACAATTTGCACCACAATAGACAGGAAAATGTTTGCAGTGCGCATTTTCCCGTCTATTACGGTATCTGATTTTTATGTGTGTCTCTATGAGATGCAAATAAAAATCAGAAGTAAAAAATGTGCACGATTAGCTTCTCACCGTAAAATATGCGGGTGCGCGGCTAATTGAATCAGGCCCATAGTGTTCATAGCAAATTTTTTATGCAACTCAAGCACCTTTCAGTGGCGTTTGGCTTTATAATCGCTCCCACAAAAAAACAAAAAACAAAAGAAAATGCGGCTTTCTCAGCGGCTCCGAAAATGACAGAAAAGCGCATCATTTAAAGCTCAGTGTTGTACGTGTGTGAATGAGTCAGCCAAAGTGCCACAGGTCTGCAGCCTCTTACTGCCACAGCACTGGGACTGGCAGAAGCTGCAGCTGGGCCAGTGGAGTTGACTGGTGTTGTGCCATCTCCAGACCCTTAATAGACCACACATCTAATGCATATAGTATATTATAATAGAGGGTCTGTAGATTGGTACACTATATAAAGAACATGTGAAGTATATTATATGAGTCTGGTGGGAATGTAACACTATATGCAGTGTATGTGTGCTATTTATAGACCCTATATATATAGTTATAATATATATATATCACTTGGTGAGGTCTTTCTTTAGGTAAAAATACTGGGCCAGATTCACAACTCCATAAGTGTTCAACATACGTCGTTAATTTCCCGATACTAGCTACTACGCATGTGATTTTTGTGGCTGTGATCATACTATGTTGTTTTCTTCGTTTTGTCACATGGTAAACGTTCATAACCAAATGTAAGCCATTCATTTCCTTTTACAGAAAATATACAGTGCTGGTTAAGTATCTTTATGTCAAAAACAATGCGCAAACCTTTAAATACAGCCTAGTTACAATGTGATGACAGTGGTGGACATTCTGCATTAAGCCAAGATTCCAGCACATTGTAAGCAATCTAGGAGTTAACATAGGCAGCGCCTGGGCTTTGTTTAATTAGCAGCTAAAGGAACAGATGTGTTGACTGTCCTTCCTACACAGCAGCTGGCAAAGGAGAACAATTGAGGCATGTTAAAGCCTCTGTCCAGCTGCTGAGCTGTAATTACCTGCTGTATAGGGCTCACAGGTGATGCAGATATACGGCACAGTGATGCAGGACCCCTGTACCTCCGCTGAATACACATCCAATCTTTCTGAATAATACTTAACTCGTTCATTTAAAGTAGTATGATTTCTATGCACTCACAACCAACATAGTGTAAGCAATAGAATGGAGAAGGTGTATAATCAACTCTATACTATGCACAGGTACGCACCTGCTTTTTAAGACCTGGAAAGGCAGTTTAGTTTAATTAGACTTTTATTAATAATTGTTACATTATATGTTGATGTTTACTATGTTTTTTTTTAATTTAATTGTACTATTTTATTTTTAAAGGCGTAAGAAACACTAAAAATGAGGGAAAAGGGAGTCTGAAAAAAAATCCTCCAGCTGTTATATAACAATAATAAACAGAGCCGGAATAACCACAGGGCAACTGGGGCGGTTGTCTGGGGGCCTCAACACACATCCAATCTTATGGTGACTGCAATTGTGCTCTTAGGAGGAGGATATCAATTACTGACACCTATTTAAACAGCAGATGCGGGAGCCCCAAAGACTGGATGGCGCTATAGCTTCTGACGCACAGACTGACTGGGAGATGAAGCAAGTGACATCTACCATTCAGTCTGCACATCAGGAGCGGCCTGAGGATGAAAAAAAGGTAAGTGTACTGGTGTGTGTGTGTATTTGTATAGCTGTATACATCATTTTGTGCATTTGGTTATAAAAAAAGACAAAAACAATATAACTGACTGTTTTATTTGTTTTTATACCTGTCGATGACTACAGGTATGGTGAGTGTAAGCCTGAAATATGGTATATTAAAAAAAAATTTAATTATAATTTGCAAGAGACACTTGGCAGCTATAAGATTTATTCTATTTGATAATTATTTAATAAGTATGAATAGATGTTTCTTACTAGATTAAAAAGCACTATTTTGGTGCGTGAGTGTAGGGTGTGTAGAAAGTTCCACTGTACACGACAATTTACTTTTTCAAAAGCAATTTACTGGCCCCTCATTTAAAGTATAGAGGAAGAGCATGTTTTTTTTTTTTAAAGAAGAAGACTAATATGACAAATATTTGCCTCTTATGAAAAGAAAAGAAACAAGGCTGCTGTTTTACGTGCTCAGTGTGAGCAGAAGAGCCCAATGACAGATGAGATGAACCTGAAACTGTGCGAAAATGATGAGAAATGTTCCTGTGACTGTTCTCACTAAATAGGTCTTTCAGCTATTAACACATTCACTGCTGCCTGCAGCTTGTAAACACAGATGACAGCCGTTGCTTCATGACGCATGATGTAGCTTCAAACACTTAAACTTGCAGTTTGAATCTACAACAAAACCCAGGTCCGTAAAACAGGCAACGCAGAAAGCAAATATTGATCAGTAAACACAGAGGATGCTGGGTAACAGGAGCTGGTCACATGGAGTTACTGCAGGGTTTGAAATATAATGACCTGGGAGCTAGAAGGAAGAATGGCAGATGGCTTGACATTGACTAAATTAATAGGTGCTCACAATTATAAAAATAAAGTGGAGTTTTATTGTGACTCCGCAGTTCATGTGCCACAACATAAATGTCCTGGGACATATCAAGCGCTCAATAATAATATATAAACCTTATTTTCATAAATGACATTTAAGAAATTGCCTTCAATTATATTCATTAGACTATTTAACAGTGCTAATATCTGGTACTAGTTTCAATGCTTCTTAAAAAATGCCACACAATATTACTATGAGCTAATCCTCACTGACATTTCACATTATCATATTTTTACAGCTTTATTACTGTTACTTTTAGTGTTAGTGAGGCTTAAATCAATTATGATGAGTTTTGAAACAAAAACATATGAATTACTAACTGTATTCTTGATATTGAAGGTGATTTACCTTTAAATGTTTGTCCTCTAAAATATTTGTGGCTTTCTAAAGAAACTTATATTGTTTGTGGTTTGACAGAATATAGTGGTCTATTTTCAATAATATTAAACTTTCTGCAGGTTTTTTATTTCTTTCTTTATTTTTTTTTCTTGGTACAGTTAAAATTCATCTAAGTGCTATTTATTTAATATGCTGCAAGATTCTATTTAGGAAAACATCCTTGAGGATGAAACGGAGTTTCCAAGTATACAAAAATAAAGGACCACCGATGCAAATAGTCATTTGACTATCATGATAAATGAAAGGTAATTTTATGAATATGAGATGGAGAACATGCAATAACAGTTACATTCTGAGGCATATAACCACCTATATAGAGCACAGATACATTTTTGTATAAATTTAGAACATAAATGACATAAATGGGAGCTGCTCACACTAAAGTCAGAATTTCTCAATATGGGGAGGCAATACATTAAAATAACTTTCAACCAAAAAGTAACTTTTAGCAATATTGATAAAAACAATATGCTATTTTTATCCCATCTTTCCTCTGTTCTTAGAATTATTTAAGTTTTTTTTCCACTACAAAATGATTGTATTACTGCCACTTTGGTCCATATTAAAAAAGTGACCTTCACCTGATATAAACTATGACAAGATGTTAACTGCAAAGTGCATAGTTGTATCATTAGCACAGTGATTTCCAAACTGTGCGCCGCGGCTCCCGGGGGTGCCACGATGCTCTCACTGGGGTGCCTCGGAATGTTTCTATTTCCTATTGTATTCTATTGTATTTTTGTCTTAGGGGTGCCTTGAAAAAAAATATGGAGACCCTAAGGGTGCCTCGAACTGAGAAAGTTTGGGAACCACTGCATTAGCAGCATAGATGTGAAGTAAGAACATAAGGGCTGGATCCAGACTTAAGAAGGAGCTTGAAAATAATTACCTGATTTACACTTAAGAAGCTTCTTAAAATAAGAACTTAAACTCACTCCTGGGCTAAACCACGTTGATTGCAGGGGTGTCATATTTCATCTGTTGCAAACAGTATTAGTGTTGAGAGGTGATATTTCCCAGCCCAAGTCTAAATAACAGTGTAATAGTAAAGCTGGTCAGTATCCGTTTTCAGTAAGCATTTCAAAGATGTATTCCTGCATGCAAAGAATACAATTAAATTGACTCCCCCTGAAAACAACATGGTTTTGCTCAGGAGTAACTTTAGGTTCTTATTTTTAGAACTTTCTTAAGTGTGAATCAGGTCCTAAGAGAGGA
>WWET01000212.1:692704-704096 GCA_011038615.1 Limnodynastes dumerilii | reverse complement strand
TGCGTAAAAACAGGAACGTAAAATTACGTACGTAATGTATGTGCGGAAAAATTGCGGAAAAATAAACATGATCTGCATGAGCACACCCACTATAAGGTGCGTAAATAACGCACGGACTATCTAATGAGGCGTAACTTTACGTACGTAATCTCACAAACACCGTTCATTTTACGATGTGTGTAAAAGGTTTATAAAGGTTTTTATATTTGTTATATCACTATCCCAATGGTGTCATGCATAAACTTCAAGTGTAGCGCCATTATGACAACATAGCCACAGATTACACCACTTATAAATAGCATTAACCCGATGTTCACAGCTATGAAAGTAACATCGTATTGGTTTCTTTACACCATTCTTCTAAACCGTATATATTCATATACAAGTACACATTGGCAGACCCACACATTTGGAGCCCGGTGTACATTCCTCTCATATCCCTGACATGAACTTTATGTTATGCGCGTCCGCCTAATCTGGCGCATTATCAAATTGTCATCCAGCACTCGATAAAGGCTCCTATCAACGTCTGTAAGAGTTGTGACATCTATGTAACTGTCAACTAGATGCCGATATGTGATGCTTATAAAGGTGCAGTTACCATAAACACACCCACTAGCTTCATTAATGGCCCGCAATATACAAATTTGAATGGGGATGCCTTCCCCTTTCATTACACATGCGTAAGTCCATGCGAACGTAAAGTTAATAATGCTAACAATAAGGGACGTAATTTTACGTACGTAACTATACGTAATGCGCATTCGCATATCCATTTTGCGTAACTTTACGTTCGTAACTTTCCGTTACTCTTAAGTGTGAATCAGGTCCTTAATTTCAAGCTCCTTCTTAAGTCTGGATCCAGCCCATAATTAGGCTCCTGGAAGTAGACTACACGGTTTCGGTTATCTAGCATTATTGCTTATATTCCTGTTTCATAACAACAAAATACTAATTAAATTCCTGGGCATTGCTGGGGTTGTTTTGGCAAATAATAATATAAGAAATGCCAACAGAGAAATTGTTCTGGATCTCTGACTTAAAATTCATTAACTCCAGATGATACACTCTGTTTCAACATTGGATTGATCTGTGCCCTGCTTTATTGCCCAGTTAGTTCCATGTAGCGCATGGAGGAGAAAATCTAACTGGACCCAAGTGAGTAGTATGTTCTAGGGTAACTTGAAAAAGCTGTACAAAAAGAATGATCCAGTATGTTTGTGCTTTAATTTTTTTAAATATTTTTTGGGCCATGACAGAGCAGGTTATATTCCAAGAATATAGAATACATACTTGCAGTGTGTGTAACAAATATTAGACTAATTCTAATAAATTCATTGCCATTAATAATATGTTAAAACATTTTTTAATATAAGCACATATAATACCATAGAAAGAAAAATCTTTATGCACAGACAGCAGGAAGAAAGAGGGCTTTACCCAATTGTTCTCAAGGTGTTATTTCCAGAGTTCAGTATAATAATCAGGCAAATAAGAGAAATTCAACCATGATATGCCACCAGCCAATTACAAGCCTTCTCTGTTTTGGTGGTCCTAATAAATTGCTCTGATCAATATATAAATTAATCTAGACCAGGTGGTAGAAAGGTATGGGGAAATACTGAGTTTTGCTATCAGTTTAAAAATACATGATATACGACCCAAAGTTGGGACTCTGACAGTATTAGAGTTAGGACCGCCAAAACAGAGCCTTGTAAGTGGCTGGTGGCTTGTCATATATTTGCAAATGTATGTAACAAATTTTTCAGAATTTTATTTTAAAGACACAATGTCACACAAACAGGGGCTGTAGTGACATTATATTCAATACATATACTCTACTATAGAGTTGGTCCCCCTTTTGCAGCTATACCAACTTCCACTCTTCTAGGATGGCCTTCCACAAGATTTTGTAGTATTTCTGTGGAAATTTGTGCTCATTCACTCTGTAGAGCATTTATGAGACCAAGTATCTCCATTCCATTTCATCCCAAAGGTGCTCGATGAGATTTAGGTCAGAGCTCTGTGCAGGCTAATCAAGCTCTTACACACCGAACTCATAAAACCATGTCTTTATAGTTCTTGCTTTGTGGATTGGGTCACAGTCATGTTAAACAGTTGCCACAAAGTTGGAAGCATAGCATTCTTCAAAATGACTTAGTAAGCATTTAGATTGCCCTTTACGGTAGATAAGGGGCCTGTTCCAGAGTTACAACCGCTAGCGTATTTACTCTAGCCGGAGTCGTGAAAATGCTGTTTTACATGTTCTGTGCATGCGCGCGGCAGAAGCTATAACCAGAAACTTTGAACGTGTTTACGAGCCTACAATCAAGAACGTAACTACGGACGAAGGGGCGTGCCAGCCATACGACACCCGTAATTATGCTTCGGAGGCGGGGTGAGGCATTTAAATCGTACAGTATGGGCGTGCTTAAGTACGTGCAGCCATTACGGATTGACAGGAGTTACGCTTGGAAAAGTTAAGGTAGGGTTTGGAAAGAGAAAAACAGCAGGGGAATGTCTAGGGGAGTGCATAGTAATTACGATAGCGTAAATACGCTACGCGTTGAAACGTAAAGGAAATGTAGGTCTGGATCCAGCCTAAGGCGTTTAGCCCAAACCCTGAAAAATAGCTGCATACCATTATCCCTTTTCCAAACTTCACAGTTGGTATATTGCAGTCAGACAGGTAATGTTCTCCCAGCATCCGCCAAACCCAGATTCACCCACCTGACTGCCAAATAGAGAAGACAGAACATGTTTCCACTGCTCCACAGTCCAGTGTTGATGTGCTACACCACTCCACCCAATGCTTGGGATTGGACTTGATGATGTGAGGTTTGCATGCAACTGCTTGGACATCTCCATTAAGTTCCCACCGCACAGTTTTTTGTGCTTATATTGATGTCAGTGGAAGTTATGGAATCAGCAGAGTGTTAGCAACTTTTCCGCACCATGTGCCGTAGTAGTCCTTGACCCCACTCTGTGACTATATGTGGTTTCCCGCTTCAGGGCAGAATAGCTGCTGTTCCTATACGCTTCCACTTTCTAATAATATCACTTACAGTTGACCATGGAATATCCAGCAGGTATGAAATTTCATAAGCCGTCTTACTGGAAAGGAATCCTTTCACAGTACCATGCTTGAAGTCACTGAGCTCTTCAGAAAGACCCATTTTGTATCACAATTGTTAGCAAATGGAGACTACATGGCTTGATTTTATACATCTGTGGCAACGGGTCTGATTGAAAAACTGGAATTCAATATTTAACAGGTGTGGCCAAATACAGGTGTGTATATTATATATACAGACACACACATTGATGCTGTAATAGTAATCAATTTATTTTATATAAAGATATAAATACATGTGCCTGGAACATATAATTTAAACATCAATGAGATTGACCCAAAGATGAAAATTTCTGATAAATACATCACATCACTGAAAAACAGGACAGACACATTAGTAGCCAGAGAAAATTGCTGCTTCAAAAAGTGTCAACAAGGAGCTATAACAAAATAAAAAATCCACTGGGAAACTTTCACCCTATATGCAATCAATTAATTGTTGGTCATCTCAGCCATACTGTACACATTTGATTAGTGATGGTTGGTCATCTCAGCCATACTGTACACATTTGATTAGTGATGTGATTAGTGATGTGACCACTAAGATATCTATATCTGTTATCTGTGACACAACAGGTTTTTCAACAATCCAATATATAAAAAGATTTATACTAAGCATTTCAAGCCTTATCAGCACAAGTATTCATCTTAAACCATACTGATCCTGTCTTAAACTATATTGGACCCTTGATTTAGTTTAAGAGTAAGGATATCGTTATCCTAAACATATTTAAATTGTTCCAAAGTGTTAGCCCCTACAACCCAGACAGGCTACAACATTTATCAACTTACCCTTTCAGTGAAGTAATATTTCCACATATTTTCTCTAAATCTACCATGCTTAGAAGTATGCCCTCATGTTCTATTATACCTCTTTCTCTTAAAGATGCCACCATCTTGTGGTTAAACCCCTTGATATATTTAAAAGCTGCTATCTTATACCCCTTTCTCTGCTCCTAGCTATCCACAACTCCTCCAGTCTTGCTAAGTATGTTTTGTGACGCATGTCATGTTCCATTTAATAGCCCTTCTTTACTTAGTGTAATGTATTTATATGCTTCGGGAGATATTGACACCAGAACTGAACACAGTATTTTGGGTGAGGCTATACCAATCACCTATTTAGTGGTATTACTACTCTCTATTTCTGCTACTAATTCCACTTTATATGGAAATAATTATCTCACTTTAATTTCTCATTGCTATGTCACCTTAAATAGTGACTCCTAGATCCCTTTCCTCCTCAGTAGTTTCTAAAGCAGTGCAGTTAATGATATAGGGCTGGATCCAGACTTAAGTGAGTGCTTGTACTTAGTTACTCCTGGGCTAAACCATTTTGATTGCAGGGCAGTCATATTTCTTCTGTTGCTAACAGTATTAGAGTTGAGAGGTGATGTTTCCTATCCCAAGTCTAAATAACAGTATGATACCTCGGCCTCGCTCTACCTCGGCCTCTCGTTTATGTCAAACCCTCCAATGGCTTCCTGTCCGCTTCAGAGCTCTCTTTAAACTCCTTACCCTCACCTTTAAGGCCATCTCCTCATCCACTGCTCCCTACCTCTCTTCCTTCATCAAAATGCACACCCCTTCCCGTCCTCTCTGTTCTGCTAACCAGCGCTGTCTGACCTCTTTACTGATTACCACATCTAATGGCCGTATCCAGGACTTCTCTCTTTTTGCACCTCTGCACTGGAATTACCTCCCTTCTTCAGTCAGACTCTCCCCCACATTGCAGGTCTTCAAGCGTTCACTCAAAATGCACTTGTTCAGGCTAGCCTACCCCTCCTCCACTTAACATCCTCACTGCATCCTTCATCTATCCCTTCTCTTCCTTCCCACTCTCCTCCGCTCAGCAGTCCACTTTCCTCTCCTTATGTCTTCTGTAAGTTCTTCCCTCCCACATAGTGTGTTAGCTCACGTAAGCAGGGCCTTCCATCCTAGTGTTGTCCCTTCTTCCACCACTCCACCATCACTTTGTACCCTGTTGTCCCCCTCTGCTACCCTTTTACCCAATCGCCACCTGGTGGCTCCCTCTTAACCTCTCACTGGGCTCTATCTTCTGCTACCTGATCTTCCAAGCTTGACACCTCACATTTTGCCTTGTGTTCTGTGATTGCTTCACTTTATTGTAGATATTTTTAATATTTCCACATATTTTCTCTAAATCTACCATGCTTAGAAGTATGGCCTCATGTTCTAATATACCTCTTTCTCTTAAAGATGCCACCATCTTGTCGTTAAACCCCTTGATATATTTAAAAGCTGCTATCTTATACCCCCTTCTCTGCTCCTAGCTATCCACAACTCCTCCAGTCTTGCTAAGTATGTTTTGTGACGCATGTCATGTTCCATTTAATAGCCCTTCTTTACTTAGTGTAATGTATTTATATGCTTCGGGAGATATTGACACCAGAACTGAACACAGTATTTTGGGTGAGGCTATACCAATCACCTATTTAGTGGTATTACTACTCTCTATTTCTGCTACTAATTCCACTTTATATGGAAATAATTATCTCACTTTAATTTCTCATTGCTATGTCACCTTAAATAGTGACTCCTAGATCCCTTTCCTCCTTAGTAGTTTCTAAAGCAGTGCAGTTAATGATATAGGGCTGGATCCAGACTTAAGTGAGTGCTTGTACTTAGTTACTCCTGGGCTAAACCATTTTGATTGCAGGGCAGTCATATTTCTTCTGTTGCTAACAGTATTAGAGTTGAGAGGTGATGTTTCCTATCCCAAGTCTAAATAACAGTATGATACCTCGGCCTTGCTCTACCTCGGCCTCTTGTTTATGTCAAACCCTCCAATGGCTTCCTGTCCGCTTCAGAGCTCTCTTTAAACTCCTTACCCTCACCTTTAAGGCCATCTCCTCATCCACTGCTCCCTACCTCTCTTCCTTCATCAACATGCACACCCCTTCCCGTCCTCTCTGTTCTGCTAACCAGCGCTGTCTGACCTCTTTACTGATTACCACATCTAATGGCCGTATCCAGGACTTCTCTCTTTTTGCACCTCTGCACTGGAATTACCTCCCTTCTTCAGTCAGACTCTCCCCCACATTGCAGGTCTTCAAGCGTTCACTCAAAATGCACTTGTTCAGGCTAGCCTACCCCTCCTCCACTTAACATCCTCACTGCATCCTTCATCTATCCCTTCTCTTCCTTCCCACTCTCCTCCGCTCAGCAGTCCACTTTCCTCTCCTTATGTCTTCTGTAAGTTCTTCCCTCCCACATAGTGTGTTAGCTCACGTAAGCAGGGCCTTCCATCCTAGTGTTGTCCCTTCTTCCACCACTCCACCATCACTTTGTACCCTGTTGTCCCCCTCTGCTACCCTTTTACCCAATCGCCACCTGGTGGCTCCCTCTTAACCTCTCACTGGGCTCTATCTTCTGCTACCTGATCTTCCAAGCTTGACACCTCACATTTTGCCTTGTGTTCTGTGATTGCTTCACTTTATTGTAGATATTTTTAATATTTCCACATATTTTCTCTAAATCTACCATGCTTAGAAGTATGGCCTCATGTTCTAATATACCTCTTTCTCTTAAAGATGCCACCATCTTGTCGTTAAACCCCTTGATATATTTAAAAGCTGCTATCTTATACCCCCTTCTCTGCTCCTAGCTATCCACAACTCCTCCAGTCTTGCTAAGTATGTTTTGTGACGCATGTCATGTTCCATTTAATAGCCCTTCTTTACTTAGTGTAATGTATTTATATGCTTCGGGAGATATTGACACCAGAACTGAACACAGTATTTTGGGTGAGGCTATACCAATCACCTATTTAAATAAGAAATTAAAGTCACTGCTGGGCTAAACCATGGTGATTGCAGGGGAGTCATATTTCATCTGTTGCAAACAGTACTAGTGTTGAGAGGTGATATTTCCCAGCACTAGTCTAAATAACAGTGTGATAGTAAAGCTGGTCAGTATCTGTGTGCAGTAAGCAATTCAAAGATATATCCCTGCATGCAAATAATACAATTAACTTGACTCCCCCAGCAATCAACATGGTTTAGCCCAGGAGTAACTAATTTCAAGCACTTACTTAAATCTGGATCCAGCCCATATTGAGTTTTTGGTTTTTGAGCCCCAAGTGCATGATTTAGCATGTTTGCCCTTAATCTATAGTTGCCACATTCTTTACCATTCTTCCAATCTACCTAGATCAATACTTATCTTTTTTACCCCATTTGGTGTGTCTACCCTCTTACATATCTTTGTGTTATCTGCAAAAACAGATAATTAGCCTTGATAACTATGTGTATTATCAACAATAAAGATATCAAATATCCAGGTACAGATCCCTGAAAAACTCCTCAGGTAACCGTTTCATCTCCAGAGGGGATTCCATTTAATGCAACCCTCTGTTGTCTATCCTGCAACTAAAATAATAAAATCCAATCACACATTGTCCAGCTTTCTTACCACTATAATGTAGCCTGAAGTCTAGTGAAAATAAGCCAATAAGATTTAATTGACATTATATTTCCCCAGTGAATTTACACTGATACTATATATTGTATTAAAGATATTCTACAATTAGTACCTTTAACAGTGTTTTAAAAAAATGTGCTAACTATCGATGGTAACGGATTTTTGAAGCTTCTACACTACTTTCATTTTAGTGCCGAGAGACAACATTCGCTATGTTCCTGTCTACTGGAATTACTCTTATTGCTAGTGACTGGATGAAAAATTCTGTTAATGATATTACCAGCACTCCTTTAAGCTCCTTTAGGTATCCCATCTAATCTCATTGGTTTGTCCACTTTCAGTTTTGAGAGTTCTATTAAGAACTACTCCTCTGTAAAAGGACTTGTTACTTCCTTTGAAGCAATATCGTTGCAATTTAACTGCGGTCCTTTACCCTCTCTTTCTATTGAACAAAAATAATAGTTACGGTAATCTTTCATAGCCTGACACTCTTGACAAGACTCCTACTTTCTCTGTTTTTAGTCTTTCCATACCTCCATTATACCCCTTTCACACCAAAAACCTTGAATAACGAATATGGTTTCTACCAGTGTTGAATCACAGCTTTGTCTCGGGTAAATCTCTGGCCATCATACAGAAAATGTAAGTTGCTCAGATCAATTTATAGGTTAACACATACAGGTGCATGAAAGGCAGGGGTAATCTGCTAGCAACAGAAACAACACTGCCATTAACCAGTAACAGACTATACCATTCCATCTGTAAAGTATAACGCAGAAACATCTGTTACACATATATGCAAATATATGATGAGCCACCAGCCCCCTGCACTCCCCGGTCTCGGTAGTAAATCTGGACACTTACGTGTCCAAATTCCTACCGTAAGTATTACAACTAGGTCCTAGTCGTAATGCAGCTTCCCCCGCCACGTAGACCTCATAAAAATGACTTTCGTAAGGGAAGGCTCTGCCACTTTGTTACGTACGATAGTATTTACGCTAAGGAAACATATGCACAGATGTTCCCTGACCAGTGAATTTATTGCAAATGGTTTGCGTAAATTCGCTGTCGTACGCAACTCTGGATCTACCCCATATACTGTATACTCAACATTAGGACTCATTGTTAGAGTTAGGTCCACCATGAGCAGAAAGGCCTGGTGGCTTATCAAATAGTGGCAAATATGTGTAACAGACATTTCTACATTTTATTTTACAAATTTCTGGTCATCGCCTTCCACACTGTACCCGTGTCTGCAGAAGCAGATAGTGATTTCCATTCCCCACTTTAAGTACTTTTAATGGAACCTGAATTGAATAACCCGGGACACCCTTTCATACTGCAACATATCTGGGTCCAATCCAAGAATAATCCTGATAGCGACCAGTGTCTTGAATCTAGGGCCCCCGACCCCGGTTACACAATTCACACTAACACATGACCTGGGTTATTCCCATGTCCATGCCTTGGCAGGTAATGGGTATAAAGCAAGATACACTTCCCTATCATCAGCTTTGCTTTCACTATTCTTGAAAACTTTTTTGTAAGCCATAATGGCTTCCTTCCCTGTGGCTAGAAATTTCTATTGCTGTAAATAATGAACTTTTTAAATACTTTATTGTGTTATTATTCTTAGTTTTTCCTAAACTGGCAAATGACCATTCAACCATTAAAAGGGCAACAAATGAAAATCAGAATAGAACACTTAATTAAGAAAAAGTTAAATATTGGAAAAGTTATAGTTACAGCTGTCAAAGGGGGCTGTGGCATTCAGCTAGCAATTAAAACCTTCACAGAAATGGCATACTCCACACATGCCACAAAACAAGCCATTTGCCGACTTAAAAAGAACATGGGAAGTGTTTTCTATGGCTCGTACTTTTGAAAACTATTGAAATTTTGGGTTTGTTAAGGGATGAAAAAATGCTTAACCTATTTGGGAGTGGTAGTCACACAAAGGTGTGGAGAAAGAATGGAGATGACCTAAAGTAGGATTCTGTAAGCAACTGGCAGATGATTTATTGCCATCTAGCATTTAGAACTGGCAACTAAATACTGACAAAACAGATAAATTGAAGAAATTAAATTTAATCATCACTGCATGTTAAAACATGTATATGTGTGGTATACTGATCTGGTCAACGCTTAAATCTTACTCCTGTTGATATATTTGGTAATAGGTGGAACGAAAATTTAAAGCTTCTAATGTGAATGAATGTAAAACTGATTTAAGGTAAACTTTTACAGAATATTTCTACATAAAGTACACAGAACTTAAGCAGCATATGGATATAAAGGCCAAAACTGTGTCAGCCAAGATCTTGCACATTATTAATTAAACTTATATTGTTATTTAAAAGTGTAGAGACCAGTTTACTCTCCCCAAACAGCTCTCATATGATGTATTGTAAATGCATCTTACTCCATCATTTTTTACACTTAGAAGAGCATATGAAGTCCCCTCTCCATGTGTGCATGGCTGAGCTTAATGGAGTTATTTCAAAGTCAGGTAGTTCAAATTGTTTAGGAAAACTTGTGGCCACATGAAAAAACTTGCTTCATTCTTCTCACTTGACTATAACTGCACTCATTGTTACTTCATCAATCATGTATTAGAACTCTTAGGTCAATAATACAATTCACAATATCAACCATTAAATATCTATAATGAATTTTTAAGTAAAACTAAAAAATTAGCATGAAAAGCCATCATAATTATACTATATAGGCAACAGGCAATGGGAAAATACACTGGGTGGTATACATATAGCGGGATCTAAAATGGGATTTCATTTGTTCTATTTGGATCACTCACTCACCTTTAATTTTCTTACATCTACTTTCTCATCCTGCATGTAGACCCTTCTGCAACTATGATTCTATAATATCAACATTGCTCACCTCCTACCATGCTTAAACTTACAAACATGCTTTCTTTTGCTTCACGCTTCCTCATCTCAATTTCCATGCAGGAAGTGGGACACTAACACTAACTTTCCTGTAAATTCCTCCTGTTCTCCCTCAACACTGTTCTTTCTCATGCCAAACACTAGTACCTCTCACTAATAAATTCCCTAACCCGCACCGTCTATGCCAGCTCTTCTCGGTGTTTGGCTCACTCTGTAGCTTTCCCTCCTGTCACCCCATATTTTAGGAGAAATATTAAGGTATAATAAAACTTTGTATTTGTATGTGCTGGGCTATTTTTTTTTTGTACTTGCTTTTAGGCACTAAGCCCTCATTTGCAAATGTACAGAGTTATGAAACTCTTAAAGTGGTGTCTGGTGGTTTCACCTTAATAATTTGGCAATATGACTGCTAAAAGGATGTTACCAGCACAACCACAACACTCTGTTCTCACAGCAGATAAATGCCCAAAATACTACTACTAAAAGTTCATAACCCCTCCCCCAAATAGCTTCCCTTGGACCCTATATTGAAAGTGAAATACAGAATAAAACTAAATCTTACTCATTAGGACAGACACGTTATCATTTAATAAAACAATTCAAGTTAATTTACATTTAAATAATGATACATGCAGACTGTTGAAATAAGAAATTTAAAAAAGTTATGTCCATTAGGATCACTTAAATTCTACATATCTACATATTCAAGGGAAATTATGTGACCTGTGACTTTACTCTGTCATAAAGCAAATGTGTGTCTGCTTATATGATATTAAGTTTTTTCTTATCATTATTAATATATATACACACACACACACACACACACACACACACACTTAGATATCAAAAAGTGCCCAACTTATACGCATTTTACCAATTGTTAAATTGTTAACTGCACTATACTGCT
>WWET01000212.1:673065-685897 GCA_011038615.1 Limnodynastes dumerilii | reverse complement strand
CCTACAGCAGCAAATCCCATGAAAATCCTTAGTGGACTCATTATGATATATAACATTTTACCTTGTTTGACTTTTTCTTCAGTCTGCTAGTATTAGATTTGCTAGTTATATAAGCTTCTGAATTTCTGAGACAACCAGGGCCTTATCATATAGTGATCTGAGAGTCAATGATAGGCTGAGAGCTTTGAGCCTGTGCCAACATTGCAAAAAGGGCCACATTAAAAATGGGGCTAATGGGACAACAGTTCCAGGCCTCCATCTGAAAATAGGTCCCCACACACTGCAGATCTCCAGGCCTCCCACTGCATCCTCCACCAAAGCATACTATATAGTGTGGGTCCTTGATCATTTTCAGCCCTGCATTGCACAGTCAGTGTGTCTGACACAGAAATAATAGTTTCTGCTCCAGAGAGATTTGTAATAGAGACAATGATTTAAAAAGAAACATTTAGGAACACCACAGTCTTAAAAGGCTTCTTTACTTCAGCTCAATAAATATAAATAAAATAAACTTATATTTTTGATTGACAATTTTAATTTTCATAAACTTTTCCCCTCCTAAAAATTACATAAACAATCAATGCCTGAAAAGAAAAACAACCCAGTCTGGTTATATTCCAATTGATAATAAAATTGTTTTAATTAATTTTATTTTTACATTTTTATGCAATTTCTTAAAAAACTAGATTGCTTTTATTATATATGTCTATAAAATATCATAACCACATAAAAGAAACAATATAAAAACACATTCAATAATAACATCTTGAGAGGACATGAAACGAAATATTTGAAGACAATCTACACACACGTTCAGTGTGACATTCAGTAAATGAATGATAATGGAAATAATAATAAATACACTACATGTGCACAATTAATGTTCTTGTATACACAAACAGGACAGGATGAAAAATTTATCACACGGTGAAGCTGATCCAGAGTTCTTGCACTAACAGAGTATGTCAGATCCAGAGTTACTTGTTTCCGCCAAAGCACAGAAATCCGCATAGGATGTAGTGAAAAGGGGCAAGCGCAGATGGAGTCATATGCGCAGAGGTTGTGAGTTATACTGCCACAGTCTCTGGGCCCGATTCAATAGCCGGCAAAGTTTTCAAAAAGTTTGCGTCGGTAAAAATTCGACGCCTTCGCCGGCAATTGAGCGATAAAAATTCGCCCATTCAATTATTTTTTTACCGCTGCGCTAAAACAGCAGCCAGCGGTAAAAAAAAATAACCAGAGAAGAAAAAAAATCTCTTTGTTAACGCCGCAAATCACCTCCTGCTAGCAGGAGGTGACCAGCGCTGGTGAGAGACTATTACCCAGTGCCTAAAAATCACGTTCTCACGATACTTCAGGCGCTGGGTAATAGCCTCAGTAGCGCCCGGCACTTCCTGCTAGCAGGAAGTGATTTGCATTTTTATCGTTAAAAAACCGGCGTATTTTTAACGCAATAAAATAATTGAATAAGAAAAAAAATAACGCCGGTAAATTAAAAAAAAATGCATTAAAAATACGCCGGCGAAGGATTTTTTAACAATTGAATCGGGCCCTCTGCCTCTTTAGAATGGGAATTTTTTTTTAAGTTAAATAATTTTCAGTCTTAAAACACCACATTAAAGTCTTGATACATTATTGACAGCTATGTCTGAACAGAGAGGCATCTGCTGCTATTCTTTTTATTATTTTATTATTTTAGCAGCAAAACAATCTTTAAAACAGTTCATTAATGAAACCTTTTCAGTGTTATATTTTTACCATGTATAGATTAGTGTTTTAGTTACATATAGGTCCATTTCCCCATTGAAAATGACCTGCTCATATGACTTACACCATCCCTTGACATGGTGTAAAATATACACGGACGCGCAGTTACCTTAGACAGCTACTGCGGAAATTTAAATTAATTAAACGCCCCTATTCTCATTTTAATGAGCAAGGGGAGCACTGTGGACAACTTTCTGTGCTCGCTTCTGTTTTCAGCCTGTTCTGCTAATGCGAAAGTCCGTTGTGCTTCTGTTTAAGAAAAGATGGATGCGCAACTCTGAATCAGCTCGAACATGAGAAGTAATATGAGAGGTGGGCAAAAAATTAGGTGCATTGTCTCAGCATTTTTAATGGTAGTATTTAACAAATAAACTAGCCCTTGATATTAATATTTATACTCCCCTGGTAATTTGATACTTGAGATTTCTATTCAATAAGCTATTAAAAATATTAGACAAATAAAAAGGTGTGGGTGTGCTAAAAGTTTAAAGAAACTAACCAGAGATAAAAAAAAATGATTTCATAATAACAAAATATCCCTTTTCTATACAAAGAAAGGGACCTTTAGGAGGATTTGCCTTGATAAAGAACTGAGAAGTTTGAAACGCGTCGGAATGAATTCTCTGGAGAATTGTACTTGTCTTCTCTGTATTTGCGGCACCGCTTGTTGTCTAAATATCTTAGGACTACATCTGTTAGACAGAGCGGTGTTGCCTTTGGTGGGTAGCTGGCGATTCTGTATTTACTGTGTCTGTTAAGTTTATGTTTTCTGAAAATAAATATTACTTTTATTCCACTTTGTCCACCTTATCCCTCTGGTGCGACTGATGAGAATGGGGAGGGTATCCTACTCCCTCCTGGTGGGACCAGAAATTTTAAGAAGGACACTGAAACATCCTATGAGACTATTTTTATTTGTGGGTGTGGGTCCCCACATAGAAAATCCCATTTTCAAAAATACTGATTTCTTGAAGAGGCATTGCAATCAATCCACGGAGCACCAAAAGCTCTGTGCTCCGAAATGGTGAGTAAAAATAGCCCCTACTCCTTTCCCTAATTCTAACCCTAACCCTCCCTTCCTGGCAGCCTGACCCTAACCCTCCCTTAATTGCAGCCTGACCCTAACCCACCATTTCCTGCAGCCTGACCGTTACCCTTCCTCCCCTGCAGCCTGACCCTAACCCCGCAGAGATCATTTACTTTCTTGTTCACAGTTTGCGAAAGTTAATCGGCTAAGTATGCCGAACGGCATACTCACCCATTCATTAAAATAAAGTATATAGTGGTAAGTATAGGAAAAAGGGACATTCGAAAAGGAATTTTCGAATGTCCCTTTTTCGGAAATGAGACTTTCTATGCGGAGAGTGTAACCAATATTCTAGAGACTTTATATTGCATTTGTTGTATCATCATATATATTTAAATTTCAGTCCTATGCTATGTCCTGTTAGAAGGATCATCATATATATATCAATTAGCCTTTATTTATATAGTACTTCCACACTTTTTTTTATCCACCATCCCTTTTGTTTTTACTATCCATATAATTTGTTTTATTCATTAACAGATTTTGATAAGTTAAGCACTTTTATATTATTGGTGATCTTTATTGGCATTATTTTTTGCTTATGAGTATTGACTTATTTCTTATTGGTATCTTCTTTATTTATGGAAAGGATATTCCCCTCATTGTACAATTGCACTTTATATCTATTTATTGTCTTATCCCTAATCAGTGTTTTGCGGCTTTGTGTTTTTCCTTATGAGGATTTTATATATATATAATAGCACACTGCCATAAACCAGTAACAAACTATACTGTTCTATCTGTAAAATAAATCACAGAAATGTTCGTTACGCATATTTGTACAAATATGAGATTAGCCACCAGCCACCGTCAAGGCCTTTCTGTATATGGTGGTCCTAACTCTAACAATGAGAGTCCCAGTATTGGGTCCCATATATATGTTTATAAATTGAGAGCCAACTTACCTAGGAGACACCCCTTAAAGTCTCCAAAATGGCTGCTGTGGATCAGCTCTCCCTGTCAGCAACTGATCCCAGACATGCCCACAAACAGAATAAAACCAGAATGGAAGCTGCTCAATCAATTTATTAAGTAAATGTTAAACAGGTGCATGAAAGGCAGGGGGGTAACCTGCTAGCCACAGAAACAAAGGGAAAAAATTGCCTCAGCACACTGCCATAAACCAGTAACAAACTATACTGTTCTATCTGTAAAATAAAACACAGAAATGTTCGTTACGCATAATTGTACAAATATGAGATAAGCCACCAGCCACCGTCAAGGCCTTAGGGTTAGGCTGCGGGAGGGGAGTCTTAGGGTGAGGCGGCGTATATATATTTATTGCTATTTTTAGTATTTATATTTACATAAGGTAATCCCATTTTCACTTTATATTTATCTAATATCTGGACCCCAATCAATGTTCTTCATGTGGCTTTGTGTTTTTTTAATCTAATTTAACCTACTGTCTTGATAAGTGAAACACCTTTGTTATTAGGTTGTCCCTTGGCGTTTATACCTTAGTGGCATTATTTTAGACTTTCATACCTCAAGGTCACTTTCTGTTGATAGAAAAGGGGTATTTTGGATTTTGTTGTTATGAATTGATTTTTTTAAGTTAGTTTCTTTAAACTTTTAGTGCACCCACACCTTTTTATTTGTATATAGCTTTAGTGAATAAGAAGTTTCAGTGGTACCTCATTTTGTGTGAGTAGCAGCTTTATAGGAGACACTCTTTTATTCAATTTTCACTTAATTATTAAAAATATTAGCTTGGAATTTTCCACAAGGGTATTTAAACAAAACAACAATTTATATTTAAATCATTTTATATAACTGTGATGCTGTGTTTCAGTAGCTTCCAATAAGACACTTTTGTATTCTGTAATGTAGTACTTGACCTAGATTTTGAAAATAAGATTTAAAGGCAAAAGTAAAGTATTCTGTAATTGGAATGCTTCTAAAATTCAACATGGTTTCGACAAAGAGTAACTTTCCACTTATTTCCAACAAATGGTTCGCAATTATGAGAGCAATATATACCGGTAACTATATTTCAGTTGAATCTAATTTCAAACCGATATTCTATGCAGAAGTAAACAAAAACTACCGTAATTTTTAGATGCAAAGGTAAAAAAAATAAAAAAGTTCATAATATATTTAATCTAGCGGTGAAATATGTGTAACTATATTACTCCTTAACAGGATGTATACTAGTTCACCTAGAAATCACTTTAATCAAATATTTAACTGCATTTGCACAACTCATTCATTATTCCGGATCTGCAGAGTTCCCAGCTATGTATTCGTTGGCTTCTTTACAATTCTGACTTCATTACAATCAGGATAGAAAAGGTCATAATGGGATTTTTAAGAGAGTGAACCATCCATTGTATATCTACTAGGCAGTTTACCATTTAATTATACAAAATGAAGGTACATTAAATATAATGTTCTAACTGACTACTAATTAGAATTCATACAGAGCCGATCAAACGTAATTTATTTTAAGATTACTGTAAAATATGGCTTTTACAGAAATGGAAATAATGTCATAAATACGTGAGAAGCCATATTAGCTGATGTGTTTTTGCATATGTAATAAATATCCACATTGGTTTTTATCACTGAAAAAGACAGTTTATTTTCACAGACTTCAGTTCTTGATGTATGTGGATTATAATAATTAGTAGGAATAGAAACTTCAATTGCTATATTGTATTTGGCAGACATTTGGAATCAGAGGATACATTTTATGAGCTGACAGAATTTTTATTTCAATCCTATAAAATGAGAACTTTAAATACCAGCTTCAGCAAAATGTATACTGTGCTCTAAAAATATGCATGTCCTCTGACGGTTCAGTTTTATAAGGGACACTGCCATGTTGTCATAGGTGAGGAAGTGGCCTGTTCCCAGACGGACCTTTGGCATAGTCTGAATTAATGAAAGGGGAACAATGGGATAAAAGTGCCTCAGGAGTTTGGATTATTAGCAGGTGTCAACAATGGCAATCTCAGTAAACTGCACAGTGCCAATTTTAAAAATAAAAAACACATCCTTTTTAATTATTATTTAAAAAAAATCTTTCAGCGAAATATCAGAAAATGATGTTATACTCTAAAAGAGGTGTGTCCAGGTTATGAGTGTGTTCATAACAACCTGAACCACACACATGTTTTTTAAAGCCTTTAATTATAATCACGCATTTTAAATAATAGCCCAGAGTATACATTGATAGATGGGAAAGAAATTGACATAGGTTATAGCTGGGATGAGTACATGATAGACAAAATATGTGAAAATCTATTTAATAATATAACTTTCTTTTTAGGCATCAGTGCTGACAGATTAAAGCAAAATCTGACTCCATAACTGCCAAAAATAGTAATCAAAAAGGACATCATTTTTTGGGGAAAATTAGGTTGTGACTGAATTCTAATATGTTCTTTAAAAGCTTTGGCTCAGAACTATATGCACTAGAAATAAATATGTAGAGTCACTGCTTCCCACCGTTGTTGCTTGCAGAAAAATGGTAGACATCAGGAAAATGCAAATGAGGAGAATTAAGTCTACTATTTTTAGAAGATTATTATTATTGTTTATTTATAAGGTGCCACAAGGAGTCCGCAGCACCGTACAAAATACAACAAAATACAGTACAAACATACAGGGTAGGGATGGACAGCATAGTACATAATAAAAGACAATATAAATATAAAAATATCACAAAAACACAATAAAGTGAAGCAATCACAGACAGCAAGGCAAAATTAAAGGTGTCAAGCTTGGCAGATTAGGGAGGATGGGATAGAGTGCAGTGAGAGATTGAGAGTGAAACACTAGGTGGGGATGGGGAAAAGGGTAGCAGAGGGGGACAAGAGATTACAAAGTGAGAGGGGAGTGGTGTAGGAGGAAACAACACTAGAAGGCACACACTTGGAGCCCTGACCTATAGGAGCTAGTTACTGAGCGGCTTATATCGTAGAACGAGCGAAAGTGGACCTGGTGCATGTGCGCAACTATCCCGGACTATTGATTGAAAGGTGGCCACCTTTTCTCCTACTCCTCCTCCTACTGTGGAACTTACCATCAAGGGACGCATAACATTCTATTTGGTCCCGTCCTCCTGCTTAACCCGACGGGCTATTGGTTTGTTTATTTTAATAATTAATGTTTAGTCTCTTTAGTGTGAGTTAATAAACTGTGTCAATATTTTGTATACAGGTTGCCGTTTGTTTTTGTTTTGTTTTTTTTTCAACATAGTCTGCCTACCCTTTTATAAATCATTTATATATATTTACATTATAAATAGTAAGCGCTGCAAATTATACACTTAGGTGTACTTACTTTTTCATAAATATAAAAAATCACAAAAACACAATAAAGTGAAGCAATCACAGACAGCAAGGCAAAATTAAAGAAGCTAAGCTTGGCAGATTAGGGAGGATGGGATAGAGTGCAGTGAGAGATTGAGAGGGAACCACTAGGTGGGGATGGGGAAAAGGGTAGCAGAGGGGGACAAGAGATTACAAAGTGAGAGGGGAGTGGTGTAGGAGGGAACAACACTAAGATGGAGGGCCCTGCTCACGTGAGCTAACACACTAAGTGGGTGGGATGAACTTACAGAAGACATAAGAAGGGGAAAGGAAACGGACTGCTGGTGTGAGAAGAGGAGAGGTGGAAGGAAGGAAAAGAAGGGATAGATTTAGGATGTAGTGAGGATGTTAGGTGGAGGAGGGGTAGATTAGCCTAAACAGGTGCGTTTTGAGTGAGCGCTTGAAGTACTATAAAAATGCCGAATCTTCCAGGATCAGAAAGGTTAGGAACACCTTCCAAAAAATGAAGCTATTTATGTTTAAAAAAAGAGGTAGCAAGTATAGTAATAACAAAAAATATGCTATGAAACATAGGCAAACTCACAAAAAATATATCAGGAAAAAATGGCCTACACAGTTCGAAAGGGAGTGAGGTGGTTAAGGCTAACACAGTAGAACAGTTTACTCATGCTTGGAATAAATATAAGGATATCCTTAATCTCAAACTAAATTGAGGGTAAATAGAGTCTAGGATCAGTATAGTTTTAAATAAATAACTGGACAGACTGGATGGGCCATGTAGCTTTTATCTGCCGTCACTTTCAATGTTTCTATGTTTTTATGTAAAAGCCTTTTACATCAGTAGTAGGGAAATTGGTGGAAACACTGTTAAAGGAACAGAGGGTTGTAGTAAATGGAATCCCTTCTAATGAAAAGGTTACCTGTGGGGTTCTTCAGGTATGTTCTTGACCAGTGCTATTTAATATCTTTATTGGTGGCATTAAAAATGGTGTTGTGTTATGGGTATACCGCTCACCTGGGTGCGGAAGCTAACTGAGGATCTGCTGTTCACTGGAGCCCCTGATGATAGGAAAAGGCTTGGCTACATGGGCATCCATCATATTCATAACATTTTAAATAATTTCTACCAACCATACACTTTCCAGAAAGCTATAAACAAATATGTTATCTCGGCTCACCAGACTTTTTAATACAATCAAGTTCTCCACTACACACAGTCAGTCCTACGCTTGCTATCATGACAAGACATCCCCAATACTTTTGACTCTTTAGCTCTCAAAAGAACTTACTCCATTTTATCAATGTATGCAGACATAAACCAGAACTTGAACTTTTCTCTGAAAACCCACCCAGCTAGTCATATCACGAATGTCCTATTAAATACTACATCAATCATACCTCTCCCCCCAAAAGAGGCCAGATTGGCCTCTTCTCAAAGGATACGTTCCCTAAGTGTCATGCTCCCAATACAGATCTATTTCATTGTCTGTGGCTGTGTCAACATATTCAAGCTCTCTGGAAAGATCATCCTATGGTAGCAACATACTAGGCAAACGTCTTGTTTCCACACCTCGGTGGGCTGTGTTTGGATACCTTGTTGTCCAGACGGGAATACAAACTTTGCCTCCATACTGGCCACTGTTGGGAAAAAAAGCAAACATGCAAAACCGGATATATGACAAAAGAAACAGCTCTGGATCTAGCCACGTCTAGACTCCTTTTCCTGTTTAATATGGATTGGAGACTTTAATCAATAAGGAACTATTGACACCAGGTCTGTTTCAATGCTTTCCATCTATTCAATCACTCCCACCACACACCAAACTAACTCTCATTAAATGTTTTCAAACAAGTTCCTGGTATTCCTACCAACTCCTACCAACTCAAATCACAACCAACATGACTCCTTCTCTGCCCATGTCACACTTTCTCACATATAGTCATTCCACATACACCTGACTTAACCTTCACATATCACATACATACAGTATGCCTGCTTTACAAAAAAAAATCACATACTGCACATAAAGCCAATAACTACATATACAATATAATAAAGCCAATAACTACATATACAATATAATAATTAACAGATCTTGTTTGAACATGGATGGATCACTGAACTGGCAGATAGGTAACAGGCAATACTGTTCGTTGTTTATTATTTTTGGGAGCGGGGATTAATTCTGTCAGTCTATGAACTTTTATCAATACTCTATTAATGTAAATTGCTTGGTCATTTCTCTTTGCATTTTACTGTTGTAAGAGAGCCTTAATAAAAATAGTTTGGGAAAAAAATGTGCACCAAATTTCCTAGAAGGTTGATGAAGTCTAAAAGTTTAGCGAGAAAAAGTTTAACAAAAAGCATAATGTACTTTCTTCAAGATGAGACACAGATACATCGGGCAGTCCTATATGTCTCAGGAAATTTGGTAAAGAAGAGGTCATCAAGAGTATTAGCATAAGGATGCTGTCCCAGGACACAAAAAAAAATTTTGAAATTCCAGAGGCACAATGAGGAGTATTATATGTGAATTCTGCCCAAGGGAGAATCCCAATTATTGTGAAATTTGAAAATATAGCATCTCAAATATTGTTCTAGAATTTGATTTACTGTCTCTCTGTCCATTAGATTGTGGATGTTTTAAAGAAGAAGGATTGGGGTGGATGTCCAGTAGAGTACAGAATGTGTTCTAAAACTGTGCTACAAATTATACACCTCTGTAGATACAAAATCAACTGGGCAGCCATGAAGACGGAAGATATGACGGACAAATAAGAAAGCCAGGGCTTTAGCTCTTGGCAGCTTACACAGTGGAATGAAATGAGCCATTTTACTAAAGTGGTCGATGACAACCCAAATAGTGTTGTATCCAGCAGAATCAGGAAGATCAGTGATAGTCCATAGATATATGGGGACCACGGTCGGCTAGGAATACTTAGAGAAAGCACAGGTCCAGAAGGAGGATTCCTAAGAGACTTGGTATTAGCGTAAATTTCACAGGATTTAACAAATTCTTTAACATCCTGCCACATGGAAGGCCACCATACCTCCATGTTGCTAAACATTTGTGGATACCTGGATCATAGGCGTATCAATAATATTTTTGGGGGGATGGGGAGGGGGGGCAATTTAATGACTAAATTAAACTCCTCCCCTTTTTAAAATTGACATCTTCCCCTTATTCTTCTCCACCCATTATCTTCACCATATTCTTTAGAGCTCCCTCTTCCCCACATATCACTCGTTCAACTGTTTCCACTATACCTCTCTTTACCCATTGTTACCTCTATACCCCTCTCTCCCCTCAGCTTCCTGTACACCCATCTCTCCACACACACACACACACACACACACACACACACACACACACACACACACACACAGACACACACGCACACACACACACACACACTTCATATGGCAGGAGCTTTGATTAAAAATACCCATTATCTCTAGTGCATTAAATATATATGTTCTTTTCACAATATCTGATCACACCAGCTCCTCCTCACTATTGAAATCCCCTCATTATGTACACTTCAGTCACAGCTTTTACACCTCCTCCTCCTTCTACCTCTTTCCTCCTCTTCCTCCTGTTTCTCTGTACAGGAATGCAGGAACTTCTATTCACTTTAAATCCTGTGGAATCCTGTTACCAAGGCCATTGGCTTGTCCCCCTGTCCATCAATCCAGATAAGCCAATGACTAGAAGGCTTGGGGAGGGTGATGTATCTATGGAGATGAGACACTGGAAGATGGCTCTATATCAAGACAGGAAGCTCAGCTGGTCTACTTCTGCAAAGGATGTCAGTTACTGACCTCAATGCTCACAGAGGGGGATTCAGGTGCTGCTACTGGGGTCCCAGTGTAATGTCAGGTCACTGTGGCCCCGCTGAACCATGAGGCTCTGCTCCCTCCCCTCCCTTTTCAGCTATCATTGTGCTGGCCAGGTGCTCTAGTACCTCCCCCTGCCGTAGCACAGTCACAGCAGTTGGAACCAGGCCAGCATATCTCTAGGGGGGATGGGGTGATCGCCCCTCTCTAAATCCACCACTGGCCTGACCGGAGATCTTGGAAGTATGGAATTCAGTAATTAAGCATTTTCAAAAGGGTGGCAGGTACAATTAGCCAATTAGTAGGTTTGTGTGATGAAGCTTGATCCTGGCAGGCTGTAGCTAGGATGATAGATCTTACTTAAGTCCAACCAACATGTGAGAGGCAGGAATTATTGGCAGCGGACTAGAGGAAAGTTCATGGGCAGCAAGAAAACAGTGAGACAAAGCATCCGCTTTTAAATTTTTTGACCAAAGCCTGTAGGAGAAATAATAGAATAACGCCCAGCGTGCTTGTCTTGGATTAAGTGTTTTGGCTGACTCAATATAAACCAAGTTTTTGTGAGCTTTCAACATGGTAACAGGATGAATTGAACCTACTAGCCAATGTCTACAATCTTCAAAGGCCCATTTTATAACCAACAATTCCCAGTTACCTAGTTTCTTTGGGAAGAGGTGACTTTCCTGGAGAGTATAGAACAATAATGAAGTTTCTTGTCCAGTGGGTTCTGTTGTGATAGGATAGCTCCAACTCCAACATCAGAAGCATCTACCTCAACCACATATTTCAGCTCTGGATTTGGATGTCAAAGCACAGGGGCAAATGCAAAACTTGTTTGAGTGCATCAAATGCTTCAACAGCAAACTGTGGCTAGTTAGCAGTGACAGCTCCTTTTTTAAAGAGATTAGAAACTGAAGTGACAATTATTGAAAATCTGCAAATGAACCTGCGATAATAGTTGGAGAACCGTTGTATGGCTCTTAAATAAATGGGTTGCATGCAATCAAGAATTGCCTGCACTTTTTGGGGATCCATCATGAAGTCTTCTGGAGTAATTATGATCTCAAGAAACATACTTTGGAGACTTCAAATTAAAATTTTTTGAGTTTAGAAAATAAGTGAAGTTCATGCAGTTTTGACAAAACATACATGTTGTCTATGTTGTTCCAGGGATGAAGAATATACTAGAACAGTGCTCCTCAACCAGTGTGCTATGGCACACCAGTGTGCCACGGAATGTTGCCAAGTGTGCCATGGTGAAATGCCTTCAACAGGAGAAAAAGCACTGGAAGACCTTGCCTTAAGGAAATAAGGGGATACTGGGGAGGCTGCAGACACATAATTGGGGACTATTAGGGAGGCTGGAGGCACTACTTGAGAGGCTGCAGACACATAATGGGGGCTACTGGGGAGGATGCAGATGTATGATGCTAACATAGTTAAATTAGTTATAAGAAATAAGTTATTAGCTGCGATTTTAAATTTTATCAAATAAAAAAATAACAATTAAATGTTATATCTGTGTATGCACTTTGTAATTCCTGCTTTTTTTTGTATATTTTGGTGTGCCGCGGAATTCTGGGAAGGGCTTAGGTGTGAAGCGGAATTCTGGGAAGGACTTAGGTGTGCCGAGGGTGGGAAAAAGGTTGAGGAGCACTGTACTAGAATAGGGTATGAGAATCAGGAAGCTGTATACTTAACACCAAGCATAGGGGATATACCAGAGTAATACCCAAAGTATGCAAATAAACACAAAATGTCTTTATGTATCAGTTCAGTTGCCCATAGATATAAGCATCAAAAAATATAATAGTCACTGCTCCCTCT
The DNA here is from genome assembly GCA_011038615.1 of Limnodynastes dumerilii. Taxonomy (NCBI): domain Eukaryota; kingdom Metazoa; phylum Chordata; class Amphibia; order Anura; family Limnodynastidae; genus Limnodynastes; species Limnodynastes dumerilii. The sequence continues at coordinate 673,098 of WWET01000212.1, read as the reverse complement.
TCAGAAGTCCACCTGGCTCTCTCCATTCCTAGA
>WWET01000212.1:646644-663091 GCA_011038615.1 Limnodynastes dumerilii | reverse complement strand
ATAATAATAATAATAATAATGGATTTATTTTTGGCAATATAGTATATTAACTGCAATTTACATACTGTAATGTTTGTAGCCTTAACGCTTTAATGGACCATACAGACATCTATTAAAACAGTAAAGGCAAGTTCACCAAACCAACATACTGTCTAGATTTGGTGAACTTGCCTCTTTCTGTGCTAGACTTGGTATTTTATCACAGCATATGTTTTGGACCAACCCAGTATGCTTTTCATGTAAAATTTCTTGTTTTCTACTTACCTTTCCTGGCTGGTCTTTCTGTCCTCTACGAAACAATCTTTACTTATTTGGAGCTCTAGGGCGCAGTATACCGCCGTGCCATGGTGCTCCTCCCCTTATATAAAGTCACATATAGGTGGAGCTTTGCCGACCCACTACAGAGATACAGCTGATGCGCAGGGAAGACTTTTTTAAGAAGTTCTCCTTGAGCATTGTCCGTTTGTTGTGCAGCCTAGTTCAGCTCTCCAGCAGCAGGTGTTGGTGGCAGGAGACACATCTATCATCTATGGCAGACAGAGCTGTACTGAGTATTGGCACCAGGTCCCCTCTCTCTCTGTCTCTCTTTGGGCCTGGGACAAAAGTCCTAGTAGTGCCCCCAATGGTGGCCCTGACAAGGATGTTGTGAAGATTGTGTGACGATCAATAGGACACTTATCTATATTGTGTGGCAGTCACTAGTACGCTGGTGGTAACATGAGGCTGATTATAATGAAGTGCCCACTTTGTTTAGGTCTCACTTTCCAAAGGCTACTTTAAAAAAAAACTTTCCATGGCTATTTTAGGAACAGAGGGCCGGATCCAGACCTGTGCACGCGCCCTTCATATGTTGCGCTAGGGTTACGATAGTAAACCTAACGTTGCAAGCTTCGTACGGAACAGAGTTAAGTGCAAATGGGCTGTGCTTCCCCTCTGCCTGCTAAAGTGGGCGGGGGGAAGCATGCAAAGTGTAGAGTGTTGGAGGGGGCTCCCACACTTGTGCGGATCTGCAGTCGTACGGACCGCTAATCCGCACGATTGATGTAAGGCAGGCTTATGGCAGCATAAAGCCTGCACAAGAGAGGGGAGTGACAGGGGGTGTTCACTCCCCTCAGTGGTCAGGTCTAAAGTGGGCAGTTTGAGGTAGACTTTGTTCATGAGCTAGGTTAGGACCAACAAAGGGCTGGACTCGGCTAACTGAAACAACTGGGATGCACGGAACAGTTGCACTCTGGACTGACTGAAGTAACTAGGAGGCACAAAGCAGTTGCATACTGGGCTAGCTGAAGCGTATGAGAGGCACGAAGCAGTTGCACACTGGACTGAATGAAGCAACTGGGAGGCATGAAGCAGAAGGCAAAGCACAGACAATGGTCCCAAGTGACCATGTCAAAAGCCTTGGCAACTACTATCTTTCTAAGGTGATACACCCCTCTGGCAACATCCAACAGAAGTGGAATCTACCCTTAAACTTTCTACAATTATACCACTGTCTTCATTTTAAAATAAGTCTGCAGAAAAGCTTATTATTACTAAAAGCCCAACAATCACCTTACTATAATATTTTCAAACTCTGGAATGAAGTTATCATACCCTACCATGTACACTGATGCCAACCTTCTTCCGCCTGATTACAACTTACCATTGTGATCCTGTACTTCTTTTGGTTGTTCTTGTTCTTGATAACCTGGTAATTTTGCTGTGACTGACTATAGATAGCCTATTTCAACGGTGTGGCTTTCCGCTTAGAAAATCCTGTTTGCGACAGATTGATTTGCGGCAGTGATGTGCCGACTGCCATCAGTTTTTGCCGGTCTGCTCTCAGAAAAGATGGCCCCTGTCACTGCACAATTTTCTAATAGCAGAACGGCAAAAGGTAAGTTTTATTGACCATAATCCTATGCTATCCACAGCCTATTATTATTCTATCCTAATTATCCTCGTTCCGTATTCTAACCCCTTCCTAACCAGAACAAGTACCTTTTCGAGATGTTACCCGTTACGGAATGTAGATTTAAATTTTTTAAATGTAATTGAGAATGGGAAAGCTAAAATGAAGCTTTTGGCTGCATCATTCTTGAAAACCCTGCCCTTTGTGTTGGCAACTGCCTCCCTCTCAAAGAACTGTGGCTACACATCTCTCTACCCACTTTCTTTTTGTCTCTTTGTTTTTTCCATTTATTTATTTCTTAATCCTTGTTATTTGTACCATGTCTTCCAAGTTGCTTGCATTGGGATAACTAGATGTTTACCATTTTTCTTGATAATCGTGTCATTATTGTACATCACTTTACCCTGTTCTATCAACCATAAACTATCTTTAGGGACACTTATGTTACATTTCTTTAATGTTTGTTTATTTTGTTGTCATTTTTACTGGCTTTCAATTCAAAAAAAAAGTTTTAAGAAACAAAAAGAATATTGATGATCTCATTTACAATAATTATCCAGGTATACAGTAATTAATTGATGGTTTGTGAGTATTTGGCAATAATAGGTTACAAGTTCAAATGTACAGCGCTTTTTTTGTTTGGATTGTATTTTATCCAGCCATTCATGAAAAGATTTACAAAATAAATAAACATGCATAAGAGAAGTCAACAATATTACAGTGTGGCGAATTCTCAGACATTAAAGGTAAACATGTAGCTTAAAGTTTCTTTGCCTACAGAGCTTACATTCAACAATGACATGAAATAAGGTACAGTGCACTTCACACTTCAAATACTAAGACGTGAAATAGAGCATTGCAACATCAAATGGAAACAAATTAGGCATTATGGGTGTATACATTTACAATGGATTTCTAGCATATTGTTTTATAAGAAATCAAATGAAGGAAAATGCTACTATGATTACATGAGTATTATTATGGCGTTTGACATATACAAAGCAGATACTCGTAAGCATTTGAAAAGGAAAATTCTCAGCCTTCAAACCATGGGGGACATTTCCATACCTCCCAACATCTGAGAATTGGAAAGAGGAACAAAATATTGCGACATAGTAGAGGGGGGGTGTCTTGTACCTCCCAGTGGGCGTGTTTGGGAAAAGTGGGCGTGTCTTGCACCGCAGCGGGTCTAGTGCCTGCCCGTTTTATTAATTCAGCCATCCATATGTCTGCCCCTTATTATTTCTCCAAACAGCTATATGTCCGCCTCCATATGTCTGCCCCATTCATTATTTGTCTAGCTTCCATATGCCTGCCCCTTTATTATTTGTCTAGCCTCCATATGCCTGCCCCTTTATTATTTGTCTAGCCTTCATATGCCTGCCCCTTTATTAAACGTGTGCCCCTACTATATGTCTACCCCTTTATTATTTGTCCAGCCATCCATATCTGTCCTTTTTTATTATGTCCAGCCCAGTGCCGTTTCTAGACCTAGCAGAGCCCAGAGCGGAAAAAAATTCTGCCCCCCCCCCCAATAAATAAATTATACACACACTGTGCCCCCTTCATCATACACACACTGTGCTCCCTTCATCATATACACACACTGTGCCCCCTTCTACTGTTACCCCTTCCTCACACACTGTGCCCCTTCATCATACACAAACTGTGCCCCATCTTCATATATACACACACACTGTTCCCCCTTCAACTGTTACGCCTTCATCACACACTGTGCCCCTTCATCATACACACACTGTGTCCCCTTCATTATACAAACACACTGTGTCCCCTTCATCTTACACACACATTGTGCCCTCTTCAGCATACACACACGGGGGCTGATTCAGAGATGCGATTGCGAAAAGATCGCAAATATATGCACCTTAGGTAAGATCTTACCATGTTCCAGCCCACTGCATAAACAGTCACTCCCCTTGCAAACAGCGGTGGATCTTAAACTTAGACCACCATTGACTAACCCTAACTCTACGCTGTCATTTGGGATCTTAAGTGACGTGGTAGCGTTCATTTAAGATCCTAAGTGTCAGCCCGCGCCCACTTTCCCTCATTTCCCTGCCTCCCCCCTGCCCATTTCCATGCAAATCCTTAAGATCTTAAAGATTCGCAGCACTTAAGATCTTAAGTGCTTGCGTGCGATTTAAACTTACGCTCCTAGCGAATTTACGCTCCTACTACGTAGATGGCGTTGCACTATTACTACGCATGCGCAGTTTTGCTAATTTTCTAGGATCTTAAATATATGCTCCTAAGTGCCGTGGAAATCGTTTCTCTGAATCAGGCCCACTATGTGTCCCCTTCATCATACACACACACTGTGCCCCCTTCATCATACACACACACACTGTGCCCCCTTCATCATACACACACACTGTACCCCCTTCATCATACACTGTGCCCACTCATTATACACACACACTATGCCCACTCATTATACACTCACACTGTGCCCCCTTCATCATACACACACACACACAAACACACACACTGTGGCCCCTCATTATACACACACACTGTTTCCCCCTCATAATACACTCACACTGTGCCCCCTCATTACACACACACTGTGCCCCCTCATTATACACTCACACTGCCATTTCCTCATACACACACTGTCCCCTCTTCTCCTTTACTTACCTTATATTTGCTCTTTATGTTCTGTATTTTTCTCTGTCTTTTCTTTCTTCTGGCTTCCCCTGAGCTCCTCTCCACGCGCTCCAATGTCACTATAAATGCCGGCGTGATGACGTCACACCTGGCCAGCACGCAGTAAGTAGAAAAGAATAGACGCGAGGGAGGGAGGAAGCCGGGTGCCGCCGCTGCCACCGGAAGGTAAGGTTTTTATTTTTGTTTGTTTTTTTATTCATAGCGGGCAGAGTCAGGGGGTTAAGAACTTGTTCCGGCACACTGGTGTGCTACGGAGCACTGACATAGACCGCGGCTCTCAAAGGCGTCAGCCACATCACATAACAGATGCGGCCGGCGCCTGTGAGAGCCGTGGTCTGTGTGACCACTGCACGGGGAGGGCTGCGGGACGCGCCCCCCTTTTAGTTAACTAGGGGCACTCCCCGTCCCTTGAAATGGCCCTGGTCCAGCCATACATATCTGCCCATTATTATTATGTCCAGCCATCCATATTTGCCCCTTATTATTATGTCCAGCCATCCATATCTGCCCCTTATTATTATGCCCAGCCATCCATATTTGCCCCTTATTATTATGTCCAGCCACCCATATTTGCCCCTTTATTATTTGTCCAGCCATCCATATCTGCCCCTTATTATTATGCCCAGCCATCCATATTTGCCCCTTATTATTATGTCCAGCCACCCATACTTGCCCCTTTATTATTTGTCCAGCCATACATATCTGCCCCTTATTATTATGTTCAGCCATCCATATCTTATTATTTCTTTTCTCTTACTTACCTTTTGGTGTCTTTTTCCTTCCTCTGCGGCGCTGTCTTGCTGTTTCTCCATATCTGATGACTGCGGTCATGTGGTGCTGAAGTACAGGTAATACAGGGCTCCTTCTGTAGGAGCCCTGTATTTCCTGTACTGTGCTGGAAAAGCCCTGCCGCATATACAGCGGCATATACAGCAGCAGGGCTTTACAACAAAAAGAAAAACAACTTTGTCCAGAGAGTCTGATCTGTGGAATTTGAAAGAAGAAACATTTTTAAATCCCTTGTGACCCATAGCACGGAGTGATATCCAACAGTTAAGTATAGAGATTTGGATGGGTAAGTAGAGAGGAGGAACACCTATACCGTAAACTGACTAAAGCTGGCTATACACTACAATTATTATTATCGGTCATAGCGGGAAGTGACCTGATGATTTTACATTATTTAGTTGCTAATTTTTTTCATTTGTGACCTCTTCATATAGTTCTAACTAGTCATCTAGCTATTGCTTGACCTAGCTATGTTTTCATTGTCTGAATCTATTATATATTAGCTGTCACATAATTTTTCCCTCACAGCACGAGATTGTCAGTGCATGATTTTTGTATTTAAGCATCGAGGATGATATATACCGGTGCATACACCTGTCCAAGTACATTTTATGTCACCTATGTCCCAGTGAGTCATACATAGACATAGGAAATTGATTAATTAACCAAGGACAATGCATTTGTGATCCTCTTTTTATAGCTCATCACAGCATCACGTTATTTGACACACTGAGCCAGGTTTTTTCTCCACTTTGCTGTAATGGGATTACACTGCGCACCTCAATGAATGGAGTCTTGACCTTCAAAGGTCCCGATATATGTGCCCCAAAAAATTTTCCAGGTGTGACCGATAATTGTTAACTCCCGGGAAGCTTACAGAGTCTGATGAGGACAAGCAGATGCGACTGTCTGGAGGCTCGTGCACCTGATTGACTTGCTGTTAGACCAGCAGAGATCTACATCCATGCTCTCAGCCTGCACACCTCCCAACAAGCAGTGGGATCCAAACCAGGAATTAACAGATCAGTTGTGTGCGGCACCTCCACTTCCTTGCCGGAGTTTCATCATCTCATCGACTTTATTATTGCTGCTGTACTTTACTTTATTACTGTTGTACATGCATAATAATATTAATATTAATAGCAACAACAAAAACATAATGTGCATTGTGGAAAAGTGGCCACAAATAGACTGAAGCGAAGAGGAAAACTCTGAAGTTTGGATTCAATCCCATATCCCTAACTTATAGAAAACACTATAGTAAAAATACCAGCACCGACTGGGTCTCTGTGTAAATAAGGTAATAGGTAAATGCAACTTTATAGTAGTTATTTGTATTTGCCATCATGGCAGGAAATGTTATGTAGTATGATTTAAAATACATTTCCAATTAACCATATTTAAAACAATAATGGTTGTCATTTCTAACTAGTGCCACTTGCATTTAATCATCAATTTAAAAACTAAGGCCAGGAAATTATTAGAGAGGCCACTTTCCATATGTATTTTTCCTCAATAGTAAGCAAAATACTAACCAATGTAACCATACAAACAATTCAACTGCTGAATGAACATCACCTGAATAGCTACAATAACAAATAATCTATCATGTTAACAAGACTTGTAACTTTCTCCACATTCTATGGAACACTACAAGACCGATGCACTGCACAATAGCAGTGTCAAATACAATGTGAGTTGCAGAAACATAACAAGTGAATACAAGGTGTGTTGCAGAAACATAACATAACAGATACTGTACAAGGGCGAAAGATTTCTGTCTTAATAAAAAAATTAAAAGGAGAAAATGTCTCCCAAATGGTCACTAAATTCTGGCAGAAGTAAAAGCTCTAGGATCCCCTTACTATGGTGCAGTGACCTTAATATTGTGTTACTCATTCAGCCCATACATAAAAATAACACAAGCAGCTATTTGAGAAAGAGAAGCCATAAAGAGTAATTACGACATTTCTTGGTATCAGCACCTTCCTCCTGTGCAGCCCAAAATAAGCAACCATAGGCATAATTATTTTTGTTGGCCTAAGTAAGCCAAACTGTACTGTCAAGGGTTAACAAGAGAGGTGCTCCTTGGAACTTTTGCAGAAAAGGGATGAATGGAGCAACACTGTGAGCAAATCTGGCTTGGCGACTCATTCTCCAATGCCGTGGTCGCTTGCTTGGCCCTTGGAAAAATGTGTTTCTTGCTTTTCCTTTAGGAACAGACGTCTCGTTGTGCAGAGACCGGCAGTGCTGCTGAGAGAAAAATGTCTCCCCTCGGATGCTGCAGACAAAGAATAACACTGCTCCCTCCAGACCAAACACCGTGCCTTTGGTGTCAGACAGAGGTATGTGTTGTTCAAGAGTGATGTTTAGACACTCGTGGATGATGAGAGGAAACCGTCTCCTCGTTTCAAGGTATAAACATGACAGAATTAGCATTCTTGATTGCGCAGCCGCTTCCCAGTTGCTGGGGGAGCAGCTGGTACAGTTATGCCATTGGACAGAAATATTAGATATGTTTCAATATATAAATGTGTGCTTTAAGCATGACATCTATATTATGGCTGTACCTGGTAAATGATGGGATACAGAACAGACCGGATGAAACACAAAATACGTAATCTTAGATTAATACAGAGTGTAATAAGTCCATATAAGTGGAATATAGGTAAATGTACTTAAGTGTGAATGAAAAGTCTCTGTGTGAATATTGATATCGGTATCTCAGGAAATTTCTCAGTATGTTCAATCCTCTAAGTGGCAAAAGATATGGGAGAAAAGAAAACAAATGATTGAAAGGTTCAGACACATTGGCCCATTTTCAGCAGAGGCTTCTTAGGTGCAGAGTTTGCTGAAATGACCTACTATGCATGCGTAGTAGGTCATTTACGCAATCTACGTACCAGGTAGGTACGAAGATTGCCTCCATTTGGTCTGTAAAGACAGCTCGGAGTAGCTTAGTAGGAAAGAAGCGGCCTTAAGCCTGCTCGGGGAGTGGTTAGGTAGAAGTGGGAGGGGGGAGAAATTTAGATTAGCCGGGGAGGGTCGGAGAGGGCAGGGGAGAGGCAGGGTTGAGAAAGGCCTGTGCGTAGTTTCCTTCTTAGGAAGAAAAGTACGCACAGTTAGGTAAGGTAGCACTATGGCACTCATAAGTGCCATAAAGTACCTAAAAATGCGGGGGAGGGGGCAGGGCAGGGGAGGGGACCGGAGAAGTAGGTGGACATACATGTGTATCCGCACCTATGGATCACATACGTAAGTGTGAATTCGGTCCATTAGGTCTAACAAAATGTTTTACTACAATTCATAAAATAAAATCCATAATATCCAGACAACACACAGAGAATATACAAAAAATAACTATAAGGTGCATAGAAATATGAACAATCTTATCCCAGATAGACTTTCCCAAAGCCATAACAAGACAATTTAGAGCCAGGGGCAAAAAGGAAAAATGGTGCCCCTGACCCTGAATTCTAAACCAATATAACATTAAATATTAACTTACTGGTGGTGCCCTCTTAAGCTTGGTGCCCTGGGCGGCCACCCCTATGGCACACCCCTTGTTACGACCCTGGACTTTCCATTCATGTTTAAGTACATTTACCTGTATGCCGCTTATAGAGTTTTTGGACACTCTAAGGTGAATAGCGGCTATAGTATTTTATTGTAATGCCTTTTAATGGTCATTTTCCATATATTTTATTATATTTACAGATTAATATAGGACATACTTATACGGAAAAAAGGCGAAACAATACTTTTACATTCTATACCAAGCACACAACAATTTTTGAAGTACTATGGCGTTTTCTGAAACGCCATCACTGTGTTACCAGTAAAGTTTAACATGTGGATTGTGACATTATTGAGCATCCATATTGTTTTATGTTTTTATGATTTTGGTAATAGGTAGAGGTATAGGTATATCGGTTCAGTAGGTAGAATGTGTCATAATCCACTTTTCCCTTGTCATGAATTAATAGCACTGACATAATTTCCATTGGTGTAACTGTTACAGCCTATCACACAGCACCCATAATAATTACGCTTTGACTGAGGCACCTGCTCTGCTAAGAGAAGAATATAGTGAATGCATTTTCTGTTATAGCCCACCCTGTTCAAGGAATAGCGAATGGGGGGATGAAGAAACATTGGCAAGTATGAACCAACATTTGCTATGGACAGCGACAGTGCCACTGTCAGTGCAAAAGTTTTGCCACTGATGAAATTTTGGCAAGACCTGCACCACTGCATGAAAAGACAAGTGGATGGCAAAAGGGCCATCCTACATTCAAGTGATATTGAAGCAACAGCTAAGTCCTATAACAATGCTGTTTGTGCCATGATCTCCTATCACTACTTAAAGGTAATGCCCCATTGTATTTGGTTCAAAACAAGAAAAACTATAAATATGCCTTTTCAAAGAACATTTGTCTGATTTTATCCTTCATGTTTAACTATTGCCTAGACATACAGATGACAATCTTACTATGGGCTAAAACAATATTTAGGAGTTTTAAGACAATTAAGTAGCTCATAGATAAAGCAAGAAGCGTTTTCTTATACCAATCATATGTATTACAGCAGTATCTTATAGCTAGTGGAATGAAATACTGTCTCAGCCTACAAAGTGATCAATAGCCCCACTTTATGTTAATGCTGCTTCCATCTGTACAAAGGTTGGATAAATCTATAAATTAAGGCATCTTGTGCAATAAACTAAAACCCAAACTAAGAGCTAGATTTACTAAGCTGCGATTTGTAAAAATCGTTGATTATTTGGCGATTCTCCAGCAATTATAAAATCGCTGTAATTACTAATGTCACCTAAAATTGGCAAAAATGCTGCCTCTTCTAAACTGCTGTTGTTACAATCGCTATGGTGATTTAGGAAAGGCAGAAAATCTTTGTAATGTCGCCCACTACTCAGGCGAATAAAAAGAAGTGGGTGTGCGTGTCAATTTTGTTCAAAGCGACACCCACTTAGAAAAAAAACACTTTTAAACTGTTAAAATCTGTTCTAAAAAAATAAATAAATAAATAAAAATCCCAGCAGCGGTATGCAGCATGCAGCGGCATATAATACTAGAAGGTACAGCATGCCCATGTATTACAGGGCATGGGTTAATGGCATGCTGCCACATACATTATGTGCCCTTATCTGGAATAAATCATAAAGTGACTCAATTCTTGAATATTCACTTCCCAACAGACTAATCCTTCACACCTCCCAATGTGACATTTCCAACAAAAGTCTATATACCCCTCCAAATAATAACAGCAATGGCAACATTTGCCTTGATTGTCTCAGATCAGAGTTTCCCAGGTTTATTTATTTCCAAGGTTCTTTTGTCATTTTGTTCATGGTTATGTGTCCCAAACCAAGATGACCCTCTAATTCCAGAGATTGCATGGATCTACAGAACACATATGGAAAGGTACAGCAGAAGTATGCTATGTGACTTAATTCTAAATAACACCTGCATTACAGTTAGAATTACCCCCTCCCCATCCTCTACCTCACCCTGCATTCCCCCACTTCATATTTGTTCTCTTCTTTCCTCGTTATTTTATTTTTGTTTAGTGCCTCCCTTCATGTACATGCTCACATTGGAAGACTTGAGCTCAGCGCTGGACAGAAATTGCTTTAGAATCTCAAGTTTTTGTCAGATTACAATTTCCCAAGATCCACAATTTTATCAAACTGAGCATGTAGTAAAATGTGGCCAATGTTTTTACTGTAACTTGGTTATGAGACTAAACCCAACCTTTGATTTCCCTTAAATGGTGAAGATTAGTGCATACCTTTGTTTGGGATAGGGGGAAAGTGTTAGCTAAAAATTACAAAAAAAATAATAATAATCATTTGTCTATCAAGGATCTGGATACTTTGGTAGAACTCTCTAGATAATACTTTATGATATATTTTATACTCAAAAAAAGCAGCTGTTAGCACAACACACTCATATGGGTATTCCAATGGCAACGCAACTGCTACATCCAAGAGTTGAGGCACATATGTGAGACACTGTGGGCCGTATTCACAGATGTGTGTGTATAAAGCATGCAAATATACGCACGAACGTGGCAAGGCAACACCCATGACACTCCCCTCACACAGACGATTTTTCGGTGACATGCGTCCATAGGGCAACCTTAACTCTATGTGTGTAGTTACGTGCGTAAATGACTAATCATGCCCATATTTGTCCATTTAAATGCCTCCCCCCACCCACTTTCATTAAACTACGCACGTACGGAATTCAACCACGCCCCCTCCGTACGTATGTCACTAGTACCTAAAAATATGCACGGAAAAAGTAGCAAACTCGGATTTGTGAATCAGTTTCAGTGTCTTTGTGCTGGATCAAGTTTTAAGTAAAGTCTTGAAATTAGTTACTCCTGGGCTAAACCATGTTGATTGCAGGTGAGTCAAGTTACTTGTATTCTTTGCATGCAGGGATATTTCTTTGAATTACTTACTGCACACAGATACAGACCAGCTTTACTAAGCTTTACTTTATACTACAGTTATTTAGACTTGGGATAGGAGACATCACCTCTCAACTCTAATACTGTTTGCAAAAGTTCAATGGTTTAGCCCAGGAGTAACTAATTTCTTACTTAAGTTAATAAATTATTAAAGTCTGTCACTCACCACCTGAAACAGCTTCTTTTCAAGAACAATCCTTCAGGATAGCCTTACCTTCATATTGCAATATGCAACCACTCTGTTGTTGCTTCTAGTGGCTGCATTGGACTTATAATAACCTTTCCATACTTAATTTCAAAGTAAATGCATTTAACTTTTAAATTCATACTTTTATTAGTTATTACATTTGTTTCAATCCTTCTGATCCTCTCTCCAGTTTCTCTGCCTATATCACTGCTTCCTACACTAATGGCCCTGGTCTCTCCACCCCACCCTCTCCTCTCCACCAGCTTCTCCCTCCCCATCCTTCTTACTGACACGCTACCCTTTCCCACTCCTCCATTTGTCTCCTCTTCCCTTCCCATCTTCACTGCCCCATCCCACCCCTCCTTTATGCCTTATATTGCTCCTGCAACCCATCCATAATAATCCACATAAACCCCCTTCCCTCTCTCGCATTCTCCTGTGCTCTGTGGAATACAAGATATATGGCTCTCCACCTCTGGCATTGCTTCCCCTGCTGCCCTCTCCTATGGCAGCCTCTTCTTCTCCAATGCCCCAAGGCTTGACAAATGCCCTGACGGTGGTGTGGGCATCCTGCTCTCCTCTTTCTACCCCTTCAGCATCAAACACCCTGAGCCCTCTCTCTCCTTCTCCTTTGAGGTTCACTGCATCCACCTCTACCACCCCATTCATCTCCACGTTGCTATTGTCTGCTTGTCTATTGTCCGTTTTGAAAACCTCTCATACCACAGTACTACCAAATTTCTCACCCTCTACTCCTCCCTTGGCCTATCTCATTAGACTTCCCACCCACCCTTGACCTCGTGCTCATGCTCCCTGTTCGACTTCTCGATCTCCCCCTTCCCACTATTTGATCATCACCTTATCTTCTTCTTCCTCTCTTCTTCCCCCTCTCCATCCCATCACCTAAATGTATTCTCTCCCGTCAGAAATTCAACTCCTTGCACCCATTTCCACCATGCCAAGCCCTAACCTAACAACCTTTCTCTACAACAATGCCCTCTCCTCCACCCTTGACATTGACTGCCCTCCCTTCTCTGTCTCCTTTCGCTGCACCAACCCCCAACCCTGGCACTCCCCACTCACTTGGTTCCTAAAAAAAATGCTCCCGTACTGCAGAGCACGTCTAGAGAAAGTCCCATTACCTGGCAGATTTTCTCCACTTCAAATGTATTCTCTTCTCTTTTAGTTCAACCTTGCCCAGCAATCCTTCTTCAAGTTCCTCATCCTTTCTCAATTGTCTAATACCCACCACCCCTTTGCCACCTTCAACTCTCTTTTCTCAACCCCTCTACCTTTAAACCTCGCCCTCCAACTACTGACCCCTCTCCTTTCTCCCCTTTGCCTCCAAGCTGCTTGATCGGCTTATTTACAACCATCTAATCGGATACCTCACCAGCAACTCCATCCTGGACCATCTTCAATCTGGGTTCCACTCCCTCCGCTACACTGAAACTGCCCTGACTAAGGTCACAAACGTTCTTGTCTGCTAAATCTAAGGGCCACTTCTCCCTTCTCATCCTCCTGGATCTATCGCAGCCTTTAACACTGTTGATCACCCTCTCCTGCTCCCTACTCTTCTCTCTCTTGGACTCCCTGGCACTGTCCACTGCTGGTTCTCCCTCCTATCTCTCGGACCATTCTTTCTCTCTCAACCCCCAGCTCCTCCTCAGTTCTTGGTCCCCTTCTCTTCTCGCTCTACACCACCTCTCTGGGTGACCTCATCATCTCTTTTGACTTTCATTACCACCTTTATGCTGACGGCACTCTTATCTGTTGACCTCTCCCCCTCTCTCCTTTCCAAAGTGTCAGTGCCTCTCGGCCATCTCCTTATGGATGTCCCATGGAATACTGTGTTCGGTTCTGGAGGCCATATCTCCAGAAAAACATATATTAGAGACTAGAAAGGAAAATGGAACTAAATATATATAGCTTGGAGCAGAGAATGGAGAGGGGGGATTTGATAGCAGCTTTCACATATATCAAGGGTTGTGACCGGCAAGAGGAGGGTGGCACTTTTCAAAGGAACAGGTGTAATAGAACAGAAGGGGATGAATATAAACCGAAGGGTGGTAGATTCAGAGGAAATATGCGGAAACTTTACTTCACTGAAAGGGTAATAGATAAGTGGAATAGCTTTTCATCTGAGGTGGTTGAGGCACAGTAGATCAGTTTAAACATGCTTGGGATAAATATAAGGATATCCTAAATCTCAAACTAATTGTTTTCTATATTCACCTCTCTGGCCTCCGCCTGGTCCGTCTTGCTCCCCTACAATCCATATTAAATGCTGCAGCCAGACTCATCTTCCTCTCCAAATGCACTGCCTCCACCTCCCCTCTTTGTCTTTCTCTACATTGGCTTCCTGCCCCTTTCAGAATTCTTGCAAAGCTCCTCACAACAACTTACAAGGTTCTCTCTTACTCCACCGCTCCCTACCTCTCCTCCCTTATGTCCATCCACATTCCTGCCCTAACCCTCTGCTCTGCTGGTGACCACCCCCTCAACTCCAACCTGATAACTACCTTTAACGTTCACATCCAATACTTCTCCCGGGCCACCCCCTCTGCACTGGAACAACCTACTGCAACCAATCAGGCAATTCATAACCCTCCAATCCTTTAAACGGTTACCCCCTCCCACATAGCATGTTACTTCTTATGAGCAGGGCCCTCCTCCCTCCTGTCATCTCCCCTCAACCTTGTGCTTATTAATTTGCACCTTTTTCCTCTACTGTCCATCTCTCTCCTTATTTATCTGCTCCTACACACTTATCCTGCATCTTTATTTTCCATATATATTGTTCTGCAATTTTTTGTACTGTATTTTATATTCGTTTTTCATTGCACTTGCTTTATATTCCTTATTTATATGAACGTGTACCCTGTCTGTTAATTGTGTATATTTACCTATTGGCTTTCTTATTGCCTTTGTACGGCACTGCGGATAACATGTTGTGCCATATAAATAAACGTCAATAATAATCATACTAGTTTCCACCACTATCTCTCCATCGGAATGTGCAGGTGCAAGCTAATTGTGGACTTGTGGACAAAATGGCAACCGTCCAGAACAGTGAAAGCCATCCTAACAACTATGTGGCGCATAGTAAATGCCTTTCCTGCCTCCATGTGCACTGGAGGCGGTGATCGCAAAACAGGATCGTTTTGAACATTTGTTGCTGCATGTTAGACCCATACCTTCAGGGGAACCTGTAGGGCAAGTATACTGCCTAGGAATAGGCGAAGTGCTGGCCATGAGGCCGCTATGGGGGGCATTGGTTTAGGGATAGAGCTAGCCTCCATTATGGGTTGCAGTATTTAATTTCAAGTATTTTCTTATTATTCCTGTCTTGCTTAACAGTTTTTACTATTGTTATATATAAAGAATTTTTTTATATTTCGCCCTATTTATGTGTATATAATGACACTTTATTACACTAAATAATATCTGTAACTTGATTTGTTTAAATTAAATAACATTTTGTATTCTGATTGATTTGTCTAATTAATTTACAAAGTTTTAAATATTAACATTTTTTGGACAGTTACTGCCCTTGCCAAGAGTTTTGCTGTTGAGTTGTCATGTCTGTGTGTTCACTCGAGTTTACTTTATTCATATAGATGGTGTCTCTTTTTTGACTTTTATTACTACACCCAGGGCTAGATTTACTAAACTTGTTTCAGTATAATTCGTCGGAGATTGCCTGCAATCTCCAGTGAGTTGTAAAGTGCTAAATTTACTAAAGTACTGAAAGTACTAAAGTAAATTCAGGCTAAAATTGCTGGAGATAAGGGTTAGTGAAACTAGCTGTAGAAAAAATCGATAAGGTGAGTTTCAAAAGGCAGAGCATACAAATCACTGCGATTTGTAAAATCTCTGCCAACTCCTGACCATCAGAGGTTATATATATATGGGCCCTGCAATGTCATGAATAATTCGCCGGAGGGATAAAGAAGTCGTCGGACCGGTCTGCAATCAAGAGCCTCAAGAAGATCCTGGGCCGGACTACTTAACGGTAAGTATTTTCATAATTAATTTTTAAATATATATTTTTGTGGCATTAACGTTTAAATAATACTGAAGGGGGACATTATAAATACAAGGAATGGTTAGTTGGACATGTAAAATTATTTATAAAATAAAGGGGGGGCATCACTTATTTATTACTGTATCAGGGCATATATTTTTTTTTCTCACCTCTCCTTGGGCCTGATCCAGACCTACGCCCGCCGTCGCTAGGATGGCGGGCGTCAGCCCGGTGCCGGGCAGATGTTGCCTGGTGTAGCTACGGCAACAGCAACGATCGGGCGTCCGTAGGAACAGCGTAGGGACGCTGGAGGGGGCGTCCCCCTAGCGTCCCTACGTTAAGGTTAGTGTAGGTGGGCGGGGGGAGGTAG